>OY748291.1:0-261791 GCA_963556515.1 Nudaria mundana | reverse complement strand
CTGCGTCTTTGTACAGCAGCTCACCTCTGGGACGGCTCCGCGAAGTATTTGCTGGACGCTCTCGACGCTATGCAGCGACGGGCTATCCGTATTATAGATTGTCCGGAGGTAACGGGAAGCATTGAGCCGCTAGCTCAGCGCCGAACAATAGCTTCCTTGGCCGCATTCTACTGTATTTACCACGGCGAGTGTTCTGAAGAGCTCTTCAATCTGATCCCACCCTCTTCCTTCCGATCCCGAACAACGCGTGCCGGGCAGAGATGCCACCCCCACACAGTGGATAGCATGTTCGCGAGAACCGAACGTTTTAAACGTTCGTTTCTCTGCCGAACGATAGTGGCCTGGAACGCCTTGCCTGTGCACGTGTGTCCTCCCACATATAACCCTGGGTTCTTTAAGCGGAGCGTGAAGACGCACATCAGTAGGTCGTCAAGTTGAGGGCCACTCTCTATAGTATTGTGCGCTGTGAGAGTGGCGCACAATCGCTAGACGTCGTCATGACTTACCACCAGGCGGGCGGCGTCAATTTGACGAACCCAATATAAAACACACATAATTCAAACGTGAGGGTTGATAGGAAAGTACCAGCATAATTTGACCAATGATTATGACTTTAATGCCTCAATATCAACTCTATGGTCAATGCCGTATCACAAACAAGAGACAACCCTTACTTACAATTTCAAGTTGTCGCTGACGTCACGTATTTTTTGCGATTGTTAGGCGAGTGACATTACGCCGATAACACTATCCACTATCCCGAGTACTTTGATGTAACAATGTCGATACACGTTATCGATAAATTTGGTAAATCGAATAGGAAAATCAGGTTTCAAAAATGTCACAAAGGTGGAGGTCATTTATGAAAATGATACTTTTTTTACTATTTATATACATACTTATAAATAAGTTTTATTTAGTAAAATTACAATATTTAAAAATTTCGTGGAATACTTCCCAGAATGCTAGCAGAAGAAGTAAGACGAAAAATATTAACATCTGTGGGTTCCTTACGCCTCAATCAAAGAATCAATCAACCACCAACTTTCTGCAACCACCAGTAAAATTAATAACCTTGGTTGTCTCCAAAACTTTTGTAGGATCATTTTGGTTTGTGCAAGTATTATAATATAAGTCCGAATATCGCAAACACCACTCGCCACTGTTCCCGTTGCCTCCTTTGCCCCATCGGATCCTTAATCTGACAGTATTTGTCCTAAACATAATAATTTACGGTTAGGGTGTCGCAAAGAGGGTCCCGGACATAGCCGAATTTCGGACTGATTTTTGTATGGAGCAGGGACTTGTAAAATGTTCACGATTTCACCTAGTGTCGGAAGCATCCCGGTACAGAAAGTTGAATTCCTATAATGTTGGGTTTGCAAAAAGTTGAATTTGCAACATGTTGAATCCAAAAATGTTGAGGTTGCATAAAGTTGACTTCTCTAGATATACCTCTTCTACTCTCTAGATATAACTTAAGACACTACTTTCTAATTATACTGTTTTCTACCTGTACAGTAGTACCTAAACTACTTAACTTTAATTATTACTATTTTTGAATTCTTTTTGTACCTTTTAGTACCTAGATAGTACACTAACTATTTTAAATAGGTACCTTACCTTTGCTTAACTATTAATAATTTTTTATGATATTTATATCAGGTACCTATTAATAACTACTAAATTTGAAACATCCATAAATACATATCTTGCTTGAGAAAGGATGAACTTTGTTATGAACTCGAAATTCTTGGGGTTTCAGTTGACTCTTCTTCAACGGTGACTTCACTGCGTGGTCAGCTGAGGACGGTGTTCAGACTGTCTCGACGAGGCAGCTTAAAGGCTATTCCCATCGGGTCACCGAGTCCAGACATCGAGCTGCAGTCTTGTGAGCACAAAGTCCAAGAATTAGAGGCACTTATCACATCGGGTGAGGTCGGTAGAGATAGGAATGTTTGTTCGAGGTCCGCTCTTAGGGCTAACTATTTGATAGATCGCTTAGCTCGTTGTGGTATTAATTGTGAGTTACTGAACGATATCCGAGGTAGGCTCATCAAGGTTCTCGCTAGTGTTGAACCAAATGGTGAATCGGAGAATTCTGACAGCGAGTCCGAACAACCATTCAATGATAGGATCCCTACCGTGCGTTTGAGGAGTGACCGCTCGATGCGTAGTAGTATTCCTACTGGCCAGGAAACTATAGTTTACAAAGATCGTCCGATCAATCTTAATACCTTTAATTTAAAATATGATGGTTCGACCTGTGTACGCGTATTTATGGAGAGATTAGAAGAGCTTAGACAGGCGCGTGAAGTCAAGGAGTCGAAGATACTGGCTGCTTTCTTTGACTTGCTGGACGGTGCTGCCCTAGCGTGGTACCGGACTAATAGGGACACCATCAGTTCATATCAACAGCTGATCACTGAACTGAGGGATACCTTTGACATACCTGACTATGATTATCAGATGCGTGATGAAATTAGGCGTCGTACACAAGCCCGAACCGAGACAATGGCAAGTTACATTTCGATCATGTCTGCCATGTTCTCAAGACTTTCTTTCCCTATGTCTCTGAAGGAAAAACTAGATATTTTGATGCATAATGTAAGACCGGACTACATGAAGGAACTTGCCCTCCATGAAGTCGACAGTGTCGATCAATTAAAATCTATAGGTAAACGGTTGGAGTTGGCACGTGTCAGAGCCCAAAACTTTAAAGAGCCCGAGCTCGATACATTTAAAATCTCTTCGGATTTAAATAAACTCCAACATAGAAACTTAGTTAAACCTGCAAAACAGGTTTCTCTTTTAGAAAGTAGTTCTTTATCTAATAAATCTATTCCAGTTGTTGAGAACAGACCCTCAACGACTAGTAGAAAATGTCTACGGTGTGGAGACTCTGACCACAGTGCATACTCATGTGAGCGCTCGAGGGAAATAATGTGCTTTAGGTGTGGTAAGAAAGGGGTGAAGAGGCCTGACTGCCCTAAATGCAACATGCCTCTAGAGCCAAAGAAAATTGCTTGCATGAGTCTGACACCGGACATGGTGGAAAGTGGAACCTCACCAACTCTCTCTAGCTGTGAACCTCTTTTCAAAAAAGAGGAAAATGATATTCGACCCTATCTCGAGGTGAGAATACTTTACTTAGATGTACTAGGTCTCTTAGATTCGGGTGCGTCATGCTCTGTGCTAGGCAATGACTCACACCGCATATTCTTAGATCTAGGGTTTAAAGTGGAAAGCTTTAACTCGGATCGTAGCTTCACTATTAAGACTGCCGACAGCACTAACCTTGAGTGCTTAGGCTATGTCTCTCTACCTGTCTTATATGTTTCTACTATTAAAGTAATTAAATTCTATGTCGTCCCAGGTATCACGACCTCGATGGTGTTTGGGATAGACTTTTGGCATCAGTTTGAGTTGGCTAAGAATTTGATTTCACAAACTGTTCCCTCTGTTAGGGTTAATTCGTGTAATCCCTTAGTCAGACTGAGCCAGTTCAGTCTTGATATAGAGCACAGCAAGGGCAAGGATCATGTTGCCCCAGATGCTTTGCCTCATGTCAAGATTGACTCAGTGGACTGTACTATGAGTAAAGATCCATGGTACTTACATATGAAAGATATGGTCTCTAAACATCCTAAACACTAACACGTTAGCACAACATAACACATCCTAACACTTAAGCTTTAAAAAAAATCTCTTATATAGGTACTCTAAAAATAAATATAATCATACAACGAAGTTTCAATGGAAGCTGGTAGTTCCACAAGAAGATAGGCTAGAGTTATTAAAAAAACATCATGATGATACTGTAAGTGCTCATCTAGGTGTATGGAAAACCCATAAGCATTTGTCACTTAATTACTTTTGGCCTCAGATGTATGAGAGTGTGACGAAATACGTAGGGAGTTGCGAAATATGCAAACTACGTAAGCCCGTCAATACATCTAGTCCAGGTATTATGGGTAATCCTAAAACTGTTTCTAAGCCGATTGAAGCCATTTCTTGTAAGTTGCTGGGACCATTTCCAGTCTCCGGGAATAGGGATGAACGTTTGATTGTTGTGACTGACCACTCTAGCAATAACGTTATGTCGAGTCCTAAACGGACACCAACAGGTGCTAAGGTGGCCAGGTTCATAGAAAAGAATGTGTTTCTAGTTCACGGAGCATGTAAAACTATTTACATGGAAAATGGGCATCAATTTGTTAGTAATAAATTTAAAGATCTCTTAACTAAATATAACATACCTAATATTTTTGACCCTACATAAAATAGGAGGTCCTTACCAGTATGTTTATGCGTTAGGTAAGAGGCACGTAGGCAGGTAAATTGTAATGAATATTATTATGTTATAGATATACTTTACCCTTGGAACTTCACCTATATTTTGGTGAAAGTTCATCAATTTAGCTTCAGCATTTAAAAAAAAAATAATGCTGACTTCTCTTATCTGTTTCTCTCTTAGAACTTCACCTATATTTTGGTGAAAGTTCATCAATTTTGGTTTAGCATTTAAAAAAAAATTCTAACTCTTATTTGTATTTCTCTTCTTAGAGATGTAGGTAGGCCGCCGTATCGAGCGTTCCTTCCTCAAAGCCGTGCGTGTTTTAAAAATTTCTCTAGGTAGATAGGAAAATGTAGTCATTGTGGTTACATCTTTATTTCATATTAGGACAATGTTGGTACTACAATTCTGCTCCTGTTGGTGTATTGTAGGCATTAGCATTTGTTTTCTTGTTAGGTGTGATCTCATGTCCATGAATACCTTGATATCATGGACATGATACAAATCGTTTATTTAGGCTAACGTTTGGATAGGATTAAGCTCTTTGACTTTAGTCACTCACTTTGTTTCGTTCTGAATTTCCTTGTGATGGTTGTAACTTCCCCACAGGAAATCCTCTTAAGGGGAGGGGTGGTGTGACATCGTAATTTCATTACACTCACAAAACGTAAACAAACGTTTGTAATGAGATTATGAACGTCATTAGTGTCAGTTGATGTATAGATGTCAACTCGACAAACGACAAGTTTTGCTTGTAGAAAAGTGGTTTGAACTAGTTTTTGCAGGAAAGGAAGAATCTAGAAACAGCTCGGAGTTGATAAAAAGCCAGCGCGAGCTGTCGTCACTCTCTTTCCACTGCTCAAGACTTTATTGATAATATCTCTTCAAACACTACATCTGTAGCATACTTAACCTACAAAATTCTATTCT
The DNA here is from genome assembly GCA_963556515.1 of Nudaria mundana. Lineage (NCBI taxonomy): Eukaryota > Metazoa > Arthropoda > Insecta > Lepidoptera > Erebidae > Nudaria > Nudaria mundana. The sequence continues at coordinate 256,564 of OY748291.1, read as the reverse complement.
GAAAGAAGTTATTTTACTTGGAAACAATATAAATTAAATCGAAACAATCGTCGATACAGTTCAAGCGTCCTGTCTAACGTGATCTCAAGAAGCTGGGAGCGTTCTCTCCTATTCAACTTGGATAGCGTGGAAGCATTTTTTCTCTGTTTTAGGCATTCCGAAGGGCGTGTCTTGATTTTGATACTGATGTCTGATGTCTTGGCGCAGAATTTCTAAGGTAGTCGACGTATCTGGAGCAGTACAGTATAGAGTCCGATCAATCTACATCGAGGATATACGAGGTCGTCTTGGGGCTCACAAGACCACAGCACGTGGATTACCCTGACAATCCCAGCTGACCGCGTGGACCAAACACTTAAGTTAAGTACATTGATAAACATCTGATCCCCTGTTCTTCATTAATAATACTGTCTACTCTAGTTCCAAGAACCATCGGCATAACCGGCAGTCAAGATTGAAATAATATCTGTACCTTTCATTTGTAATTTTAAGAAGTAGGCTAGAAGCTACCTACCTATCTTTTTGTGTAAACTTAATAACTAAATTCAATACCCATTGTTTAATTGTTATAAGGTTATAAATATATTCTCTGTGAACCCTCTCTACTGTTGTGCCTTATTGAATTCTCCAATCATCACACACACCGTTCATATTTGAACTGTCGCCCTGGGATACCACAATTGTCTCATGAGTCTCCGCTGAACCCGCTGATGAGTGAGATTGGCTTTTCACTGTTACACCCTTAGTCCACTTTCATAACCAAGATTTCATAACTTGTTATGAATATAGATTTTTTTTCACTGTTTCATAACCAGTTATCAAACAATACTTTTTTTCCATTTTCACAACCAGAACCTCCTATTCTGTTATGATCGCCTGGTACTTTGTCGGAATAATGTGTTCAAACATTCAATCGGGTAAGTTGTATATTATGTTCCACTTTTTTGTTCCATCAAACATAGTAGAACTAGTGGGAACGAATCGTAAGTGGGATTCACTAGTGTGCATGCATCATAATATCTGCAGTAGAACAGTCGAATACATTTTTAACATTTGTGAACATATGCTCCACTGTACCCCTGAAGGGAACCATGGAGCATACCAATTTGACCCGTCCTACCACCGGTGGTATAAACCAGTGGTACAGCGGAGCAAAACCCGGTATTTGGAGCCCAAAACAAAATCCGACTCGTCTAAACTATAGAACTTCGATATCGCCCATGGAATGTGGAGTCAGATGGTAGTCGCTCCACGGAAAATACCAAAATTCAGCCGCATCGCAGTTAGACTGGAGAGCCGACCCCAAATACGTTGAGAACAGGTTCGGAGGATGATTGTCGAAAGTTTTATATCTTGAAATAAAAACGCACTCAGATAGACGTTGGTCACTGCCGGACGGAATAGCGATCATCTAATTTGTCCAGTTGCTTGTACTCGTGTGTGTAGCGCGAAGGGCCTCGCGTCCCCGTAATTTCCCCCTTCCCCTACTGAATATACTATACTTGTACTCGTGTGTGTAGCGCGAAGGGCCTCGCGTCCCCGTAATGTCCCCCTTCCCCTATGAATATACTATACTTGTACTCGTGTGTGTAGCGCGAAGGGCCTCGCGTTCCCGTAATGTCCCCCTTCCCCTACTGAATATACTATACTTGTACTCGTGGGTGTAGCACGAAAGGCCTCGCGTCCCCATAATGTCCCCCTTCCCCTACTGAATATAATATACTTGTACTCGTGTGTGTAGCGCGAAGGGCCTCGCGTCCCCGTAATGTCCCCCTTCCCCTACTGAATATACTAAACTTGTACTCGTGTGTGTAGCGCGAAGGGCCTCGCGTCCCCGTAATGTCCCCCTTCCCCTAATGAATATACTATACTTGTACTCGTGGGTGTAGCACGAAGGGCCTTGCGTCCCCGTAATGTCCGCCTTCCCCTACTGAATATACTATACTTGTACTCGTGTGTGTAGCGCGAAGGGCCTCGCGTCCCCGTAATGTCCCCCTTCCCCTACTGAATATACTATACTTGTACTCGTGTGTGTAGCGCGAAGGGCCTCGCGTCCCCGTAATGTCCCCCTTCCCCTACTGAATATACTATACTTGTACTCGTGTGTGTAGCGCGAAGGGCCTCGCGTCCCCGTAATGTCCCCCTTCCCCTACTGAATATACTATACTTATACTCGTGTGTGTAGCGCGAAGGGCCTCGCGTCCCCGTAATGTCCCCCTTCCCCAACTGAATATACAATACTTGTACTCGTGTGTGTAGCCCGAAGGGCCTCGCGGCCCCGTAATTTCCCCCTTCCCCTACTGAATATACTATACTTGTACTCGTGTGTGTAGCGCGAAGGGCCTCGCGTCCCCGTAATGTCCCCCTTCCCCTACTGAATATCAGTTAAAACTATTATTTACTAGATAAAACGCATTTCAGGTTTTGTTATTTTTTAAACTTTTTACAATTCGTTCAACTTTCGCTGAAAGAATCTATTTATTTTCGACGAATCTTTTTCATGAGGCACGATTTAAGGTTACGGTGATTTTTTTGTCTTTAATTCGTACTAATTCGGCAATATAAGAAAGGAATTAATTAAAACAATGCGTGTTTACTAGTTACAACGGGTTTTAACTAAAGACGGGTTTTTATAGTAACATTATAGTTATAATGTAGGTATGACCATTATGGGTTTGTGAGTGTGTAGGTACGAGTATGTATGGCACATATTCAAACCTCAGACTAGAAGAAGAATATAGACGGAACATTTAGAATGAACACGTGAAGCCAAATGACACTTTCAATGTGTGCGTGTGACTCCGATTTCCGTGTACCGATACCACTAACGACGTGTGCGTAATGTTGCCAGCAAATGAAAAATCTCCAAAAAATCTTAGTGGATAGGACATATATGATGGATAATTAATATTTGTTATAGTAAATGTTATCTGCAATTATTTTATATCATTTACACAAATGATTATTATGATATGTGCCTAAAATGGGGAAGTGTTAAAATAAATGAAAACGTGATAAACACTGAGTAAACACACTTTAATTACTAGCTTTCAAAAAAAATCCCATAATTAAAATAATCCTTTTTAAGATGAATGAACAAAGCTCCATTCCAGTGTAAGTACAAGTTACAGTCAACAACAAAAGTTGATTAGCACAAAAATATTTATTATTCTTTTTTACATCCCAATGCATGTGCCACAGCAATGTACTAGTAATATTAGAATACCCAAGGACAAAGTTAATATATTTCGTGTTTTGTTTATGATTTTGTGATCGGTTTAACAGCTATAGTGATCAACAGATAAGAATTATTGGTTAAGCTACTTTTGTCGTTGCCTATACATGAAGTAGATATCAATAGTCGTTAGGTTAAGACTGAGGCCTTTGTAGTGTTAGACTGAAATTAAAATACTGACACAGTAACAAATAAATTGGATCAGAACACAGGCTGGGAGGTCAGACAGCAGTCAATTCCAAGATTGCCGAAATACCCAAGCCACGCATAGTAAGTAGATCCCGGACACAGATGTGATCGGGAGTTCGGGACTAACGCACGAATGATGATGATGATAATTAGAAACATCGAGCTTGTCAACATTGATGACACTGATTTTTTTTACTCAGTACTTTATAATTCCCATAAATACTGCAAAATATTTTGTGGAAATGATGAAAAAATTATGGCAACTCTGTATAGTATGGCGGAGGTTTTGTGTTCCTAGTTTGTGCAACTAAAATATTTAGAAAAATGTTATGAAATCTAATAAGAAATAGTTAATTACTTATGAAACGATAATTCAGCATTCTTCCTATGAATAGTTGAAGTGTTTTTACACCTTTTCACCACACAATACGGCATATTTATAATATTTTGTTCAACCGTGATCGCACGTGCGTACACACTCGCTGCTCACAAAGGAGTGCGAGCGGAATGGTATCCCATTGCTATATAGTATCCCTTTTGGCGGCTTCACTCGCTAGTTCTATTCGTTCCGTCTATGTTATTCTTTTAGTCTGAGATTCAAACCATCAGTGGTGGATTTGTGTGAAGTGGTACACGGTGCACGGTGTAGGTAACAGTGAAAATGATGATGATGAACATGAACATAGAGTTCGGGACCGAGGTATTATACCTGGATATAAGTATATAAAAAATAGTATTTCAATAGTTACGATAACTGTGAACTATTCTGTGTATGTTCAATAACAATTAGAATCTCATTCTGGCGGAGAACACGCACGAGCAAGCTCATTCTGGCGGAGAACACGCACGAGCAAGGAATCCCAGTTCACGTAACCAGAGATTAGGGAGGAAGGAAAACTTACTCCTTTACTCTGTGACGTAACTAAAGAGAATAATTAAAAATACACGCAGTGGGAGGTCACAGCAGAATCGCCAGCAGGACTACCGTCCACCAACCACCTCCCGCGCAGGCTCCGGCTCGGTCAGCACTCAGTCGACAGAGTCACAGTCGTGACGGGGACCCGCCTGGGGCGTCGCGCGACTGCGCCACTCCTGCCGGTGACAACATCGGTGACGTTTGTAACGAGTTATGTTGCGTGTAATGGCCAGCGATTGAGTGGCAAGGGAACGTACGTAGAGTGTGTCACCGGCCGCGGTGAGCAGCGTGGCGCGCGCGCAGGGTTGGCCGGGCGGAGCGCGCGGCAGCAGCGCGGCCACGGACACGGCGGCGCCCGCGCCCTCCCCGCGCCGGCCCCGCACGTCGCCCGCCGGCGCGCCGCACTGCCGCGTCCACGTGCGCACGTGAGCCGTCCACTCCCCCGCTGGACTGCAAGGTGACGGCACATGGAGTGAAGTGTGAACTCACACATCAACATTATAATAATATGTGCACAAAATAATAGTAGTTTATTTATTTATTTTTTTTCAGACTACCTGTTGCCCGCAGCTCCGCCTGCGTGTTACTTTAGATCTACATAACTTTTTTATTTATGAAGCGATTGAAAATCATACTGCAAATTCAAATCAAAAAATCAAATCGTTTCTGAGATTAGCGTGTTCAAACATTCAGACAAACAGACATAAGTTCTAAAAACCATTGTTTTGGGTTTTATTGAGTTCATAAAGCCCCCCTACACCAGTTTCTCTATTATATCTTCTATTATATTCTCTATTATACTCGTACCATACAAATTCATCTTAAGATACGAAAATATGATATAAATATTATTTATTATCTACGTCGTGCGTCCTTTGAATTGTATGGCGAGCGATATTGTATCTTAAGTTAAAATATTATAGTATCTTAGCCGTGTGCAGCGCCCCTTAGTGAACTCCACTGCGGGTGACGTAACCTGTTCTGAAGAGCTCTTCAATCTGATCTCACCCTCTTTCTTCCGATCCCGAACAACGCGTGTCGGGTAGAGATGCCACCCCCACATAGTGAACAGCATGTTCGCGAGAACCCAACGTTTTAAACGTTCGTTTCTCTACCGAACAATAGTGGCCTGGAACGCCCTGCCTGTGCACGTGTTTCCTCCCACATATAACCCTGCAATGGGCAAATGGTCCAGTTTAAGGCCACTCTCTATAGTATTGTGTGCTGTGAGAGTGGCCCACAATCGCTAGACGTTGTCACGACTTACCACCAGGCGGGCGGTGTCAATTTGGCGAACCCAATATAAAAAAAAGAAAAAACCTACGACAAACTTATTATTTGCGGTTGGTACAGTTATCGGGTCTAGGGATCGAACCGCAAAATTAAGTTTGTGTTTTATTGTATATACTTTTCCGGGATAAAAAGTACCCAGCGTGGTGCCCAGGATATTAAAGAATAATTATACCAAGTTTCATCGTAATCGAACCGGTAGTTTTTGCGTGATGCCTGAACAGACAGACAGACAGACAGACAAAAAATTTTATAATCACATTTTTGGGTTCGGTGTCGGTCTAGTAACACCCCCTGCCATTAATTTTTTTGATATTTTCAATGTACAGAATTTTCACTTCTACAGATTTATTATAAGTATAGATTAGGCATTACATGTTTAGCTTATATAATATCTCGCCAAACTGCAGACGTAGTTTGTTGGCAAGCTTGCACTCCTTTATTTTTTTTCAATTCCGCGGCCCAAGTCCGCCGCCGCTCTAACGTCTGTTGCCGGGCGTCTCTGGTTACAAGCAGAACGTAATTCCAGTGGCGCCCGGCGAGCTTGCACTCCTTACCTAATTTTACAATTAATACCTAACATCTATAAACTATACTATATAAAACCTTAATAGAGAATGAAGATGACAATTATGTAAGTTTCCAGTAGTGCTGTTTTAACGCTTCTTTTCAGCGTGGTCTTATACAGAGTGTTACGAAAGGGGTATATCAACCCCAAGCCAGCATCATCAGCTGGGCGACCATAACCCGTTTCGATATATGTCGACCGCCAAAGAAGAAAAAAAAAAGTTCATAAAAAAATTTAAAAAGATATTTCAAATCAAAACAAACGTGTCCCAACGCTACGGCTTGAAGTAGCTACAACTAGACAATGAGTGCGTGGTACGTATGTACAATGCCCTTGGCGGTGGCGCGGGCGTCGCGGCGGTGTGGGCGTCCTTAAAGGATTATTTTTCTTTATGTAAATAAAATTTTGACCAACACATAGTTATGTTTCCCCAGATCCTCGTCCGTGGTTCGGCAGGTGCACCACGTACAAGTGATAGTAAAGTATCTGTCCCCAATTTTAGAAAAATCTTACCTGTTTACAGGAAAGGTTCAAAATGGCCGACTTCCCGCCACCCGGTACAACTCCCGGGCAGCGCTCAAATTGCCTTCTGATGCTCCTACACAAAGCATCATCTCGTAATACTCTTCGTTACTCAGAGCCATTACTACACAACACAATCACTATCACACACAACTTGACACAACTCACAAATTAACACACTAAACAACTATTTAGCTACCTCACTGCACAAGGCAAAGAATGCAACTGAACTGACCTGTGACCATACTAAATGTTAAATAAAATTCTAGGAAACTTCAAACGGCGACCGAAGCCGACCGACGGCTTCGTGCGGCATCGCTTGATGCGAAACAGAGACAAAATGTTCCTACCAGGAGTGAGACGGAAGGCTTTTCACAGGCGCGCATTATTTGTACCTATTATTTGTACCTATTTGATGTCGATGACCGAAGCAGCTGATTTTAGCTAGTGTTGTTTAAACAAGTGTGTATTTAATTCGGTAATAATGATTTTTTTATGAACTTTTTTTTTCTTCTCTGGCGGTCGCCACATATCGAAACGGGTTCTGGTCGACCAGCTGATGGGGCTGGCTTCGGGTTGATATAACCCTTACGTAACACCCGGTATAGTCTCCCTTCTTCCCTTAATAAATGTCTTTTACTAAATAATTTTGGCAACAGATACTCGTACTTATTGGTTCGTTGACCATAATAATTTTTAACTTTAGGCATACATATGTTCTCTTGCTCTTTTAGTTATTATCTATTGGTAATTAATTTCCTAAAGAAGTCACAGTAGTAGTTTTCTATAATAATTAAATATTCGACCTTAGCCTTCACAGGGAGTATCTTAGTTACAGAAAAAAAGTTGGTCATAATCGCCACAGCACTTTCTTTTAACGCTAGGACTAACTAAATATTTAAGAAATCGAATTTGCAGGTTCTTGATATCTTTGAGATATGTATCAATAGTACGCCCATAACTACTTAGGCAATAGCCGAGTGTCGAATCCACCAACGCAAATTATAGAGCTTTCCTAATAGCACTCTCAACTTGGAACATACCTCACCTACGTGGGCCTTCCAGTTAAATGTACGGTCTACGTGCAAACCCAAGTACTTAAATGTGTCAAAAAACAAAGCTTCTCGCAGCGGCAGTCGCGACTCGCGACCGGCCGAGTGAAAACATTCATACGTATGACCCACGATACTAACATCGTCAACTTTCAGTCTAGCAGCCGTTCTATTGTATGGCGAGTGTATATGTATGCATTTGGTTTTGGACTGATTAATAATTAACCCGTTGTCGTGGGCCCACTTTGTAAAATTATTTAGGTCTGATTGCACAAACGTTATTATTTCATTAATGTCCTTTGCTGAATAAAGTAAGCACATATCATCCGCATTCATATAAATACACACGACAGTGCGCTATGAAGCCCATGGGCCCAAACACAGTCGGTCGGGACTCCCAGCACGACTTCACATGCTCGGCACCCTCCACACCGTTGACCACAGTACGTATGGTTCGGTTCTGGTAATTTCGGAACCAATTATTTGTAGGCCCACGGATACCACACTCTCCATTGACTGCAATAAGATTTCGTGTTCCAAAGTATCAAATGCCTTTTTATAGTCTATGAAGACACAAAGCACTTGACACCCCTTATCGAGACTACTGTTGACCTCATCCGCAAAGTCCGTCAACGCCGTGGAGGTGCTGCGGCCGGGCCTGAAGCCGTGCTGAGCGCTCGATAGAATACCATACTTTTCTAAAAAACCACTAACCTGATTTTTTTTGTTTTTTTTTCTCGTGTTTATGTCGTAACATAGTAATAATAATATGTTACTTCATAACTATAATTACAATCTAGCCTTAAGACTAATAAGTAATTTGTAACTAACTTAAATTGCTAAATGATTAAAATGTAAGAATGTGTCCATTGGCACTTTTCTTATTGTCTCTATATGAATGAATAATGACACTATGTTCATGTTGTCTTAAAGTATAGCACTCACTGCACTATTACACTACACTAACTCGTAAGGTTTAGTCCTTCTCAGTCTTCTCACTATGTCCGTGGTATCGAGGAGCTGTATGGCCTCGACATTCACATGGTGAATAAGTCTATTTTGATGAGCTTCTGCGTACTTTTGTATTACCTTCACGACGAGGTCCACACCTAGATCACGGTGGATGTCCTCATTTCTCACATACCAAGGAGCACTAACGATACCCCGGAGTACGTTGTTCTGAAACCTTTGTATGATCTGCATATTGGTCTGTTTGGTACAACCCCACAGCTGTATACCGTATGTACATACTGGCATTAGTACTTGTTTATAAAGAAGTACTTTGTTCTGCACTGACAGTTTAGACTTTTTGCCAAGGAGCCAGTACAGTTTTTTATAGCGAAGTTCTAGTTCTTGACGTTTCTTTTTCACATGGGCCTTCCAGCGGAGCTTTGCGTCTAACGTCATGCCGAGATATTTTGCTGTATTTTCGTGTGGTACTATTTGACCATTTATATATCCAGCTTCAGTATCTGATCGCTGATTTGTAAAATCTATGTGGGTCGATTTAGACTCATTTAGTTTGATTCGCCACTTTTTTGTCCAATCTTAAGTTAAAATATTATAGTATCTTAGCTGTGTGCAGCGCCTCTTAGCGAACTCCACTGCGGGTGACGTAACCTGTTCTGAAGAGCTCTTCAATCTGATCCCACCCTCTTTCTTCCGATCCCGAACAACGCGTGCCGGGCAGAGATGCCACTCCCACACAGTGGATGGCATGTTCGCGAGAACCGAACGTTTTAAACGTTCTTTTCTCTGCCGCGTATATAACCGCGCATATAACCCTGGGTTCTTTAAGCGGAGCGTGAAGAGGCATATCAGTAGGTAGTCAGGTTGAGGGCCACTCTCTATAGTATTGTGTGCTGTGAGAGTGGCCCACAATCGCTAGACGTCGTCTTTCCACCAGGCGGGCGGCGTCAATTTGTGCGAACCCAATATAAAAAAAAACATACGACAAACTTATTATTTGCGGTTGGTACAGTACTCAGGTCTAGGTATCGAACCGCAAAATTAAGTTTGTTTTTTATTGTATATACTTTTCCGGGATAAAAAATACCCAGCGTGGTGCCCAGGATATTAAAGAATAATTATACCAAGTTTCATCGTAATCGAACCGGTAGTTTTTGCGTGATGCCTGAACAGACAGACAGACAAAAAATTTTTAAATCACATTTTTGGGTTCTGTGTCGGTCTAGTAACACCCCCTGCCATTTATTTTTTTGATATCTTCAATGTACAGAATTTTCACTTCTACAGATTTATTATAAGTATAGATTGGTTTTTATTAAGTTTTCTCTGCTACACTTTTGACAGCCTCCGTGGCGCGGCGTGGCAGTAGTGCACGCGACTGCCACGCAGGAGGCGCGGGTTTGATTCCCGCTCAGTGCAAATATAAATGCATGAAATATGTCTATTTGCATCGGTCTGGATATTTCCGTGCCTCGGAGAGCACGTTAAGCCGCGTCGGTCCCGGTTGCCTTACGAACATCTATGGTAGTCGTTACGGGTAGTTGGAGCCCTCAAAAGTTCAACATACGTACAATCACGCCTTTATCCCCGGAGGGTTAGGCTGAGGTGAATTACTAGCGCGAGAGCGACCGTGACGTGACTGAGTGCGGTCACCGAAGAGCGGTGAGTGTCGTCAACTGCGATACAATACGAATACGAATCACTGTTCACAGTCACCGAAGAACGGTGTGAACTGCGATACGAATACGAATCACTGTTCACAGTCACCGAAGAACGGTGTGAACTGCGATACGATACGAATCACTGTTCACAGTCACCGAAGAACGGTGTGAACTGCGATACGATACGAAACACTGTTTACAATCACAATCGCCGTGAGTTCCCAGTCCAGTCACCGGGCGTGATTTATAACCAGTTATTGTGATTTCATTCCATGCCTACAAAGAAGTAGTATAGTAGTTATTTTGCACTCATTACTTTAAACGTCATACGTTAGAGCTTAGAGCCAGGTGCCATGTTAATTCGCACGAGTTGTAGAATCTTAATTTTAATTGTGCGCTATTAAATTATAGTTAGTGCATTAGTAGCTTAAGTATGTAGGTATAATAATACCTATTTACATATATATGTATCTAGATGTTTTATAAATAGGTAGTCTTATAAACGTAATTTGCACCTGAACTAGGTAGTCCTGTATTTCAGGCGCCAAATTTAACTCTAAATGTCCTTTCTGTTAAATATGATTCTAAAATATCTACAAAATGCTTTGGAAGCATTTGTCTTAATTTGCAAATGAGGCCTTTGTGCCATACCTTATCAAAAGCTTGAGCAACATCCAGAAAGACTGCGGTACAGACTTTCTTTTCTTCTAGAGCTTTTTCTATCACATTGGTTATTCTATTAACTTGGTCGATCGTTGAGTGTTTTTCTCTAAAGCCAAACTGGTAGTTAGGAATCAGATCTCTGTCTTCTATGATGGTTTTTAGCCGTCTTAACATTATTTTTTCAAATAATTTTGACATAATTGGCAGAAGTGAAATAGGTCTATATGATGTTACTTCAATAGGCGGCTTTCCTGGTTTGGGAATCATGATCACTTCTGCAACTTTCCATAGACTTGGGACGTGTTTAATCCGCATGGTAGCGTTGATAAGAGTTGTTAATTTAACTAATGCTCTTCGTGGGAGATGTTTTAGAATGTCTCCAGTTATAAGATCGTATCCAGGTGTTTTCTTATTAGATAATGTCTTTATTATGTTATAAACTTCTTTTGGTGAAGCAAGTTTTATGTGATGGTCATCGCATGAGTCGTCACTGCCTTTGTCTTCAAGCTCTTCGTCTCCTTCTGTTTGAAAGATTTTCTCTAAATGTTCTGCAAACCTAGAGGCTTTTTGCTCATTATTCACAGTCCACTTTCCATCTTCTTTTTTAATGGGCGAAGCATGTAAAATGGGTTTGTTTGAGTTTTTATTGGCTTTCCATAATGAATACTCTGCTATGCTGTTATTTGTTAACAAACTGAGGTAGTTATTTGTGTTATCATCATGGAAGTTCTGAATAGCTCTGCTCAGACATTTCGTGAGATTGTTTAAAATTGTTTTATCTGGCGGATATCGCGAACATTGCCACTTATGTCTCTGTGCTCGCTTTTTTGCAATGAGATCTGTTATTTCTACTGGATAACTGTAACTAGCTGTCCTTAAACCGAAGTTTGGGTGTATTTCTCCAGGCACTTAGTTGGATGTCGTTAATAAATTTTGTTAAATCGTCATTTGACTGCTGTTTATTTTTGAGTGGCACTTTAATGTTGTTTAAATCTATTTGGAAGCTTTCCCAATCAGTGTTTTTGTTAGTTAGCCTTGGAGCACTTTATTTTTTAAGAATAGTCTCACTAAGGGTTAGTATAATAGGTGAATGGTCCGAGTTCATATCATAACCCTCTACTATTAAATATATGAACAAGATAAATTTTTATAGATAAAAAAAATCGATCAGATCTGGTATTTTAGAAACGTCTGTGGGCCAGTAGGTTGGCTTTCCTGTTGACATTACTGTACACTTGGCTTCTTTAACTGCACAAAGTAGTTCCCTTCCTTTGGTAGAAGTTAGCCTAGAACCCCAGTGAGTATTCTTTGCGTTAAAATCACCTCCTAATATAAATTTATTTCTGAATGTTTTAAGAATTCTTCGATACTGGTCTACTTTGAAGGCATGCCTTGGTGGACAGTATATAGAAGCTATAGTTATATTATAGTGTTTAGTTTTGATATCAACACCTACTATTTGAGCATAGTCTTCTTCCCATTTAAATTCCAAGTTATGTTGGATGTTTTCTTTAATAACAACACTACTACCACCTCTAGCATTATTGGAGGGGTGAATAGCATTGTATGTGGTATAACCGTCTATCTGAATGTGAGATTCTTTTGTAAAATGCGACTCTGATATAAGGCACACATCAATTTGTTCGGTTATTAGATCAGCCTGCAACTCGTTTCGATGCTGCAGGAGTCCGTTTGCATTCCACGCCATAATTTTTAATGTATTCTTCATTATGGGTTTGAAATTGACAACTGTCTGGTGTTATTGGACTCTAAGTTTTTCAACCTCTTTTAAACGTGGTCAAAATGCTCAAAATCTTGGAAATATTATCATCTGTTTTTGAATTTTCTTTCTCTGAAGACTGTTGCGACACAGCTCTGGGTTGGCCTTGTTTGGTTATATTAGCGAATGACACGTTACTAGTAACTAGCCGAGCGATGCGTGGCTTGGTGTTTTTTGAAGTAGCAGACAACTGGGGTATTGTAGGAGTAACCTTTTTTCTCTGGTTTTTACTTTTTAGGAGTTGCAGTTCTTTTGCAACCAAACACCCTCTGTAATTAGCAGGGTGAGGTTGACCACAGTGAACGCACTTAGGCTTTGCTTCCGCTGGCTTTGTGTAGTCTTTGGTGAAGTGCTTACCAGTGCATTTCACACATCTTGGTTCCTTGGCGCAATACTTTTGCGTGTGGCCGTAGGCTTGGCATCTCTTGCATTGTGGGATTAACTTTGATGTTTTCAACGGCTGAACATCAACCTGAAAACCTAGTATGGACTTGATACGGTATATCTTGTCTATATTTTCCTCTTTGTCAAAGGAGAGCATAAACATGTTAAGGGGTTCTTTGTTCCTCCAACTTAATTTGTTAACAGCCTCTAGTATTTTATAACCCTGACCCTTAAGGTCTTCGACTATTCTATTTGGTAGACAGGTTGAGTGTAGGTTTTTAAACATCACCCTAATAGGTCTATCTTGTTTATTTTCGTATGAGTACCAAACACAGTTGTTTTGCAACAGTATTTTGGTAATGGCTCTATACGATTCCTCGTCCTTGGCGTTTACTTTGACATTGGTTACGTTCATCATTTTGAGAGTGAACGATTCTTTGTTTGTTACTGTCAATAGAAAGTCGTATAACTTTTGGTAGTTTTGTACGTTTTCGACAATTATTGGTGGGGGTGATAGTGGTTTTTTGGCAATGGGAATTGTACTGACCGGGGTATCCTTCGAGGTTTCGCTTTGGGACAGTGGGGAGAGTGAAATATTTAACTTTCTTTTTTTCTTGTTTTTTTGACGTACCCACTCTGTCTCTCTAGCAAGTTCCTCTTCATCAATCTCATATTGAATTGATTTCTGAGGACCCTTTACGGCAGTGTCCACCTTCTCAGAGGTAGTACTCTTTTGTTCCTTAATCAGTTTAAGTTCGTTTTGCAAAGTCTCAATCTGATTGCTAAGATTGTTGACTAAGTTTTGCAATTCTAGACGCTCATTCTGTTCTTCCTTGAATCGAGCATATAACGTATGTTCTAGTTCCGTTTTCAAATAAATTTTATTTGGGGAATCCATGATTGATGCTAGTTATAATTAATAAATTATAACTTACCATAATAATGCATAAGCAGACGAGAGGTATTCAGGTCATTGCGCTAAACGTGACGACAAGCCGCGACGGATATCACAACCGCGTCAGCGTTTTTACTCGCTCACGAAATAGTGTCACTAAGTATGCGACGCGACCGTCTAATCGAAGAGTCGATAGATCACTCGAATCCGGATATGTACCCTGAGACAAACAAAGGTTAACAAACAACGCTAAGACAGGACTTAATTCTTTCTTAACAAACTTGATATCTTGCACTCTTATCCAATCAAAACCCGGTATATATTTTTCCACTACAGCACTGCTTCCATACCTAAAAGACACCATCGATCGATGGCTTAACATATTCATTCCTTTCTAAAATGCGAAACTGTGTACTGCAAGTATGCTTAATGTTTACAATTTCCCGTGTAAATGTATCCGAAAAGTTAGTACATATCCATATATATAATACGCCAGTGAAGCCGCTTCTCCTCCTAAACTAAGAGTCGCACAGTCAAGTGTGGCACACCGTTGGAAAGGTCGTGGTCTCAAGTGGTGCGATAAGATTAGAAATTTGACAAAAAGTAAAAAAAAAAAAAAAAATATTACTTGCGCAGTTTGCGCTAAGGGTTGCTAGTATTATATAAATTATCTTTCTTACCCAAATATCTCATAATCAATTTGTCTACACTACTTTTGCTTCGCCCTATCCATCCATTAATTTTACTCCATATTTTCCGCGTATCTTCCATTACAATTTTTAATTTCTTGCTGCCGATAATTATTTTTCGCAGTATTTATCAATTTATTTAACTTGTTTCTAAATGTAGTATATTCAAGACGATTACACATATTGTCTGGTTTAGATTTCCATATTCTAAAAAGTTTATCACGTTGTAATATAATGGTATGTAGCTGCTTATCCACCCACGGTTGCTTGTACACTTTTTGTTTTACAGATATGTTAATTTTACTATCCTGATATATTTGACTAAAAGTGCTACTTAAAGCATTATATAACAGTAATGGACATGTAAACAGTAATAGATCCGACCAATTAAATGCAGATATTTTTTCTTTAATTAATTTGTCACTAATTATAGTAAGAATTACATTAAACAAAATAAAGATAATTATAGACTAAAAAAAATTACATTACAAAATATCGTTTAAAAAATCCTCCGCGTCATTGCCGACTGGGAAGGTTCCCAGAATGCTGGCTGTGTTGCCACGTTGGATGGCGATACTTATTCTTTGGGCCAGAAAATAGCCAGCCTTCTGGTCCTGAGAAGCATCGATTAGGCGTTTAGCAATGTCTCTATAAAGGCGGCGAGCACTCGGACCCCATGACCCCAGTGTCTCAACCCCAAACGGCTCAAATATGTAATCACCTGCTAGGTTAGCATATTTACGCCGTTTAAGGCCTTCAGCCGATGCAGCAGCAGCGCCGGCACATCCGGATGTGCTTGGAAGGTGTGAAGGTGCTAAGGTGTCAACGCATGTAGCGTCCCACACCAAAGGCCTTCCCATCTTCCACGGTAGCAACGACATACCGTCCGGTCTCTTTCCATCGCTTCGTGATAAACCATTTGGTTCACGTACGGCCGGAAGACCTGCGGTGGAAAGAACCCTACGAATTATGTCGTTTAGAATAGCGTGCCGAGGTATACGACCTGCGCTTCTGCTACAAGAAAGGCCATGGTGTCCCAGATTATCGACGGCTACTCCACAGGTGCAATGATGCGGGGATACACAAGGTGTACCCAGCCGAAGGCAAGTGGCTATGCGGAAGGTTGTGTCGTCCAACATAATTATATTACATAATTACAGTTAGTTTATCGGTCTACATTTCGTAAATACTTGTGAGTCGTCAGCTACTTGTATCGAAAAGCTAAGCATACATAGACCAACGCGTAAGTCGTATACGCCGTCGTCGTATACGCCGTCATCGTATACTCAAGCATATGGTGATCCGATAGATGACATTCAATGACCGCTGCAGCATGGCTAACTATCTGTCTCGGTCGCACCCATACGTGGTCTATGCACGAGCAAGTGTACTGGCCATCGACTATCGCCTCGCGCGTTATCTCTGGAAGGTGTTACGAGCTGCAGGCCGAATTCACACAACATGTTTTTGTAGCGCGAAATAGTCGGATTTATTTTATTTTCATATAGGTCATATTCATATCTCCAAGTATAATGTCTCCCGTCGGGGAAATTTTCTTTATTCGGTATTTATCGGATAATTCATCAAAATACAATAACCTGTTCTAATTTGGCGGCCTGTACGCCTGTAGTCCTGTAGGCTGCAATTAAGTGTATATATTAGTTATTTAAATCCCAGCGAAGTTCTACAAGTTCTACAGATCTGCTTTTTACTTCATTAAATTCTATGTTTAATTCATTATTTGTATATATTTGTGTATAATAATTCCGCCTCCCTTCTGAGTTACCCTTGTTCTGCTCCATGTGTCGTAACCATCTATTTTATTATACAGGGTGTCCCGGAATTAATGGATAATCCTAGAGTACCTGATTATACAGCTATCAGGCGTACAAAAAAAAATCGCTTTTTTTAAGCGATTTTTTTTAAATATGACAAATATTTTACTTTACTGTACGTTAATTTACACTACAGCTACAAAAACACGTTTTTTTTATTTTCGTTTGTGTTTTAATATTCATCACAAACTACACCAATAGAAACACAGTTTTTTTTAAAAACAATGTCTTAACTAAACTAAACTAAACTTTAATTTTTAACTATAAAATTGATACAAATAAGTGTTTACAGGTAGTTTTAGAGGCTTCCCTGAAAAAAAAAAGTATGCACACCTAAGTGGCCAACTATTTAAAAAATATGCGCGCTTAATACAGTATACGTAATGGTTTAGTACACGATTTTATCCAATCGGAATAAAAAGTTATTGTTGGCGCACCAGCGCCTAACAACGCGCGGCCGGGTAGAACGGAACGTTGGTCGGCCCGGCGGCGGCCCCCACTTACAATACGTTCAATTCAAACGACTTGGTTTTGTTAGAAGAACTCGCCGAAAATATTGCAAGAAGTTCAAGGTCGCAAGAGGTCGGCGTTGGAGGACTTTATTCGGCACGAATAGTACCTTACTACCATACTATTCGCTTAGCCAATTGGGAGCTGCAGGCAGTGACGTCCGAAGACAACCTACTTACTACGAGGGAAGGATTCAGTAATTGAGTGAGTTCGTTCCGATCAGAATTCCTTATTTTTTCATACTTATCCATATACCTACCTACATATTTCTTTTATAGTGTCAATTTTTATTCGCCTTTTTTTTTCGCTTCAATTTGTAAAAATAAGTGCCATTTTATTGCTAATTATACATACATTAACGCGTAGCTTCATCGTAAACTATTTTTTTGCACTATTTGCGCATGCACAGCTGATCGGCCGTCGCCATAGCCGATGCAATTACAAGGTCATTGACCGCATTCCTTACTTATCTATTGCATTTTTTCGAACCTTTTTTCTACAGTCAGCTATTTTTTGCATTCTTCAACAATTTTTTTTTTCAATCGACCCTCACACAGCTGATTGACATAACTGCATCCTTAAGCAACTGTACCTACGAACTTTCTTTCTACTAATCAGCTGTGTGCTTGCATTATTTAAAAATGGCTGAAAAGTCAAAGAAAGTGAAAAGAAAACGTAGCGGTCTTAAAGCCAAAGTAACAATTTTTAATAACTACCTTAAACAATTTAAAACAAGTGTGCCTCTATCTGAACTGCAACGTAATGGGTTAGAAAGTCGTTATGAAAAGTTTCAATTATTGTACACTGACTTTGATATTTTACAGACCCAAATCGAGGAACTGCTAGATGTGCCTTCGGATGAGGTCAAGGCTCGTAGTGAATTCGAGGACCAGTACCACTCTGGAGTGGCGTTGGCTCGCAGTTTACTGGCCATTCAGCCCAGCGTGGAAGGACAATCAAGTAAGGGACACAGAAATGTACGATTACCAAAAATAGACTTACCACATTTTGATGGCAGTGTTCACAATTGGCTAGAATTTAAAGACACTTACATATCCCAATTCACTCTAACAAATGCCACGACGACATCATGAAATTCCACTATTTAAGATCTTGCTTGCGTGGTAGTGCTTCGTTGGTTATCAAGAACATTGATTTTAGTAGCGAAAATTATAAAAATGCCTGGGACTTTTTATGCCAACGTTTCGATGATGTTCAATCACTAATTAACAATCACATGCAAGCATTATTTAATGTTCAGTCATGCACAAAAGAATTAAGTAGGAGCTTAAGGTATTTAATTGACACCACAAATAAAAACATCAGGGCACTTACAACACTGAAGCTGCCTACTGAACATTGGGATGCATTGATCGTATTTATGATGTCACAAAGGTTGGATAATAGCACAAGTCGTTACTGGGAGGAACACCGTAACACCTTACCCAAGCACCCTACATTAAATCAATTCATTAAATTCATTGAGAATCAAATTACTTTATTAGAAAAATTAGAAAAAAATAACAAAATTAACCTTACATCTAAATCAACAGAAAACAACACACAACAAAACACACAATCTAAAGATTTTAGTTTAACACCTAATTACAATAATAACGATAATCAATTTAGCACTTACATGTCCATTATGTACCGAGAATCATATGCTACATAATTGTAGTTCTTTTAGAATGTTACCTATTCAAGCACGTTTAGAAAAGGTAAAAGAATTACAAGTTTGTCTTAATTGTTTACGTCCAGGTCATAATGAAAGAGTGTGCAAGTTATCACATTGCAAATTACGTCATAACACTCTTTTGCATCAAAATCTCGAAGAAAAAACATCATTCAATCCCATACCACAAAATGAGAACATTGTGCTATCTACTAATTTTGATCATAACAACTCAGATTTTTTTGTATTACTGTCCACAGCCCTGGTGAAAGTGCGTGGTGCTGACGGCACTAAGCACTCCGCTGGGCTCTTACTGGATAACGGTAGTACTGTTAACTTCGTTACACAGGCTTTATCTTCAAAGCTTGGGTTGCCGCGACACACCGCTGGCTCCACAACAGTCACAGGTATCAACAATCAGACCTCTTATTGTACACAATCTTGTGATCTCTCGCTTGAGTCTTATTACGGGGACTATACGGTCGACTTAGATTGCCTTATATTACCTGAGATTTCAAAAAAAAAACCATCACGTTTCATCAACAAAAAACAAATCCCTCTTCACCTGCCCTCTTCACCTGCCCCCACTTACAATACGTTCAATTCAAACGACGCATCAACAACGTAACCTTTCACTTTTGAATCACCTAAGACAGGCACCGTGGTTCGTGGCTGTTCTTGAAGCACTTCAACTGGGGCAGCATGTTGGCGCACCAGCGCCTAACAACGCGCGGCCGGGTAGAACGGAACGTTGGTCGGCCCGGCGGCGGCCCCCACTTACAATACGTTCAATTCAAACGACACATCAACAACGTAACCTTTCACTTTTGAATCACCGCCCGCGATACATACTCGCACCCTTTGAATTTTCTGTAATTTGTAATTTATTGAAACCAATATACCTGTACCAGTATTATACAGTCCACTTTTCATTTACCACCAACCTCAAGAACAGTTATTGCTATTAATGTGTAGGAGTTAAAAAAAAAGTCAAATTTAATTTGCACTTTTTTGCATACTGAAAATTTTTAATTTTTTTAATAAAATAAAAAGTTATATTACGTACTCAAATTGTCTACCACCGACTCTAATACATGCACGACATCGCCTAAGAAATCGTGCGTAGCGTCGTTGCGATATTTTTTGAGCGGCTTCATGGATACGGTTGCGTAATTCGTCCAAACTTGTAATGGGCTTAGAATAAACTTCTTCTTTCATACAGCCCCAGTAAAAAAAATCTAATGGGTTCAGATCAGGAGAACGCGGAGGCCACAAAATAGGGCCCAGCCGACCAATCCATTTGTTCGGATACGTTGCATTTAAATACGCACGAACATTTATTGCATAATGTGCTGGGCAACCATCATTTTGCAACCAATCGCATTCCCTGACTTCTTCGGGCACCTCATCCATTAAATTTGGCAGATCGTGTTGCAAGAAGCTTAAATAACTTTCTCCCGTTAAGTTTCCGGGCAGTTCAAATGGACCTATTATCTTCCGTCCAGAATCCCAGTCCAATAATTTATTTTAAATTGGTACTGGAACCAATCTTCACGCATTAAGTGCGGATTTGACAGCTGCCAGCTATTAATGTTGTGCATATTAAGGAATCCATCTCTTTTGAAAGTGGATTCGTCGCTCCATACGTAAACTGTATTAAGCCCGCATATTTTTTAAATAGTTGGCCACTTAGGTTTGCATACTTTTTTTTTCAGGGAAGCCGCTAAAACTATCTCTAAACACTTATTTGTATCAATTTTATAGCTAAAAATTAAAGTAGACATTGTTTTTAAAAAAAAGTATAAGTGGTACTCGTATTATTTACTGTGTTTCTATTGGTGTAGTTTGTGATGAATATTAAAACACAAACGAATTAAAAAAAAACGTGTTTTTGTAGCTGTAGTGTAAATTAACGTACAGTAAAGTAAAATATTTGTCATATTTAAAAAAAAATCGCTTAAAAATAAGCGATTTCTTTTTTTGTATTTTTTTTTTGTACGCCTGTTAGCTGTACAATCAGGTACTCCAGGATTATCCATTCATTCCGGGACACCCTGTACATATAACGGTAGCTAACCTAAGTATAGACTTGAATAAGCTACAGTTTCGGGTTTTTTTATGAACACCCATAAAATAATTGTCACGAGACGCCTCTGACGACCACCACCGCACAGAAAAATAAAATTATATATGTCTACCTCTGACTTTTTACTATTAACTTCCGATAGTATGAGAATTTCATATTCACATTGTTGTACAATTACTAAAGTTGATTGAAATGTTTCCTCATGGAACGCGCATTTAGATGCAAAATGCGTAATTGGTTTCTGTTGTTGTAATTATCATTATGCCAAGCTAGAATATCGGCATACCTTTTATAGTACGTGGATAGACACCACAAAAAATGCTTTTAGATAGGTTTTGAACAGTAGTATACACCCTTGAGCTCGCAGCGAGGATATACAGGAAAAGGTAATGGTAGGTACTTACCCCGGCCCGTGCCCCGCTTCCACTGGACAAACTGCTAGACATACACTGTTCTGTTGCTGGTAATGGTTAAAATGTTCGTTGCACACACGATTATCGATTAGGTTTAAAGATTAAGATGAAAATTGATTTAATTGAATTTATTTCGCGGAGCGCGTAAGATCGTGGCTCGCTTCGAAGAAGTTGTTCCTTTTTCTCTCAGAGGGGCGCGCGCGTCACCCATTCGGACACTTGGCGCGCAAGTTGAATTTCACTCGGCCGTAGCAGCTCGCTGACGTTATAGGGCCGAGGTTTTAGGAGTAAAAGGGGAAGGAATTAGGTAGGACTAAAGGAAAAGCTGCAAGCTCGTTCATACCCCCCCACTTGAAATACTTGTAGAATTTCAAAGTATAATTGAATTGAGACTAGAGATAGTGTAATTGAATTGAAACCTATCAAGGCTACGTGACAATGTAAATGTGAATAAATTGTATTTCAAGAAATAAGATTTAGTGTTTCGACAAATAAATGACTGCCTCGGTGGCTCAGTGGTATGTGTATGCGACTGCCGCCCCTGAGGTCCCAGGTTCGATTCCGGGTCGATTCAAATTATTTGTGTGATCCACAAATGTTTATTTCGGAGTTTGGGTATTTTCTATGTATAATATGTATGTATTTAGAAATATATAAGTATATTTATCAGTCGTCTAGATCCCATAACACAAGCTTATAGCTTAATTTGGGCTAGATGACGTTGTGTGAGAATGTCCAAAAATATTTATTTATTTATTATTATTTATTATAAACAGATATCATATAACAAATAATATACATGAATTTTGGATTTGGATTTTAGTTTTACGAGAAATTATTTTAATTTTGAAGCGGTAAAGGACACAACTTAGCTACGGGTTTTTTATATTGACCTCTTGAAGTCCGAACCGACACAACGCGGACTATGCCGTCATGACTTTAAATGGGTTTAACTTTAAAACACTGGACACACTTTGCCAGCCGTGACCTGATTAAATTACGAATTCCCAAAATCCAATACTGGCGTAAAATTTGTGACTGGAGCGTACGTGGTCCACAATGCAAATAGGACCGATGTAAATGATCAATGAGAAGACCAGAAAGAATGGAGTTTTTTGGCAACAAGATTGGATTCTTGGCAGACGACGGTAAATCGGCGTTTTTCAAACGCCCCTCCACTCGCAGTAGTCCTGATTCATCCACGATAGGGCAAAGTTTTTGAATTTCCGGACGACACGGCTTGCTAAGTTCGACTGAGGCAATCTCGTCAGCAAGAAATATCGTCTGTTCATGTTTTATAATTTTTGACAAGGAGGCACTGAGTTCGCCAGATGTAAGGCCAGAAGTCATTACTCTCTTGCCTTGTCTGCAATTGGATATGAATCTCAGACACCATGCCAGCACTCGCTGTATGTGATCTAATGACGATCTATTTTTCAGTAAATCAGCAATGAAGTCTATGTTGGGCTGAGATTCGTTGCGATTCGTTGCGTTCGCGAGACCACGACTACAAAAGTCAGCAGGGTTTTCATGAGTAGATACATGATTCCAATTCTTGAATGCGATTTTATCAGTGATTTGTACCACTCGATGAGACACGAAGGTTCTCAGCTTGAATGGAGGCGTTTTTAACCACGCGAGAACTGTACTGCTATCTGTAAACGCCAGTACTCTTGCTATGGACAACTTAGCCTGCAGTAGCAGTTTCATGTGATGTAAGGTGCGTGCAAGCAAAAGTGCGCCACAAAGCTCCAATCGATTGATGGTAAGGGATTTTCGAGGTGCCACTCTGGTTTTAGAGATCAGCAGTCTAACGGTGTTACGAGTAGGGCCTACTGAACGTAAGTAAACGCAGCATCCATAGGCCAGTGAAGTACCATCACAAAACCCAATCAGCTCAAATTGGGTAGCATTTGAATGTACAACTTGCCGAGTGATTTTAATCAGCCGAAGATCCTGTAAGGATTCAACAAACTACATCCAGTGATCAGCAATTGTTTCAGGGACTGGGTCGTCCCAATTTAATTGATTTCGCCACAAGTCCTGCATGATTAATTTGGCTATCAGAACCGTGGGTGCTAGCCACCCTAGTGGGTCATAGATACGAGCAATATTGGACAAAATAGATCTCTTGGTAGTTCCAATACTCAGTTTCGCAAATGAATAGGTGAAGCTATCATTCACAGGATCCCACTGGATGCCAAGAATTTAAAGTGCACTGATTTGTGTCGTCGCAAAAGGTTTTTGGTACTTGACAATGTTCGACGGGTAAATCAGCAAGAAGAGCGGGTGAGTTGCTGCACCACTTCCGCCACTCAAATTGACCACAACCTAGAAGAGAAACTAAATCGTTCTTGAGTTGTAAGGCCTTTTCAACTGTTGACTCACCGCCCGTAATGTCGTCCATGAACGTATCCTGTAAAACAGCCTCAGCTGCTTGAGGCCATTGATCTCCGTGATCCGCAGCGAGTTGATGTAAGGTACGAATTGCCAGATAGGGGGAGCTGGTGACGCCGTAAGTCACAGTTCATATTCGCAGATGGAGTCCGTAGGACGGTCACGCCACAAGATGTGTTGATATATTCGATCCTGTGAACGCAGATCTATATTTCTATACATTTTAGAAATATCGGCTGTAAAGACAATATTAAGAAGCCGGAACTTGGTGATGATGTCCACGATATCGTTCTGTAGCTTCGGACCCGTGTGCACAATGTTGTTGAGGGATAGGCCGCTAGATGTGAGCTGCACTGCCGTCGAATACGACGCGTAATTTTGTAGTGGAACTTTCAGGGCGTACAACACAGTGCACGGTGGTTCAAGCGCCGAACAAGCGCGGTCATAAATACCTTACTTTATTAAATTTGTTAAATGGGATTTTTTCTAAGGGGTTCTGAGGGGAATCTACATTTTAATGCTTTATTTACATAATTTAATACATTATATACAATAAACTGTACAATATGTACTGTTTAATAAAAAATTTAAAACTATAATATTTGAGATTTATTCTCCCTCGTTCGGAAATATATCTGAATATGATATTAACGCCGTTCATGAAGGGGTTAAATATGTATTATTTTATATATTATACATATTATGTACAACAAAAGACAAGAAAACTAAAACTACAATTTATTTACAAACGTCATCATAACCACAACTAAGCTAAATCACAACAACAACCAACCTAATTTTAATTTAAACTAAATTCTTAATAAATCTAAAACCTGCCTCGACATAACGCTCTTTTTCTTACGGGGAAGTTTCCGAAGACCAGTAATGAATGGGTCTGAGCTAAGTAAAAGTCTGTTAAGTAAGTCCGTATTCGTAAGTACTCGTGACATTTTTCTCGTGTGATCCCGTCTGAAAGCCTTATAATTTTTGTTGTTAGATTCTGCTGCCTCTTCGGATAATTCCCCGATAGATAATAAAGCATACTGTGCTACTTCAGAACCATGGATGAGGACTTTGTGAACGGAAGCTGGGAGATTATACCACGGATATACTTGAATTAAAAGTCGAGCGGTTTCCAAAGAATATTCATTGAATTTATCCGAATCTATATTAAAACCCGAGGACAAAGCTTGCAAAATTGTAGAACAACGTTCAATCAAATCTTTATTTAATCCAGTAATTTCAGCTGAAACTGCAGAATGTGAGAAAAATTTTCGTGCCGTATTTCCATCGTTCGATGTCCCGCTTCCGCCACTTCGTGGTTTGTCTACTATTAAACCTAGTCTACGTCTAAACTCATCTGTACATACGATTTCCTATCTGATACTTGTCTCTTCTCTTCATCCGACCTAACCTGCCACTTCTTAACATCCATCCTGTAAGCAAGATGAATAAAATATTCGAAAAAGCGAATCCAAGAATGTAAATCTTTCCTGGGACGTCCGCGTTCGCAGGATGGCCTGGGCTGGTTCGCGTTTTCTTGAATGCACTTCTCATTACCCCTTACTAATTTGACACATTCAATTTCATTTAACCAATCTGAGTACTTTTGCAAAAGTTTTGATTTACTTCTAGAGACAATTTTCCAAAATCTATCAAGACTTTTACATAAATTGAGTATCTTACTATCTAAGTTCCTAATGTCTACATTTTCGACCTCTTCCAGTAAAGATAGAACAGTTTCCAACACGTGTCGATGTTTCTGAGGAATAGTTCCAGCTATGGCAGACCAAATCTCAAAGAAATGCATCCTTGAGAAAGAACATTTAATCAAAGTACCTGAAAAAAAAAACATTAATAATTTACATGTGTTTCGTAGACTAGCCTACGCAGTCGTAGAGCCTATATAGCAACTAAACATGCAAAAGGGCGCAAAAAAACCTTTTATATTTTCAAAAAAGACAGTTCAGTCTTTAATATAAGATATGTGAGATTATTCGATTATGGTTGAAATTTTTTGTAGGTCTATGTGAAGTCAACTATAAGATACACATTTGGTAGAAATACTGTGTGGCGTAGCACGTAAAAATACGTCATAATAAATAAAACAAAACTTAAAAATATAACTAATTTGTAATAACATACCTTGATCTTGGAAATCCATTTCACAAACGCCACTCAAAAGTAATGCAGTCTGAGAATTCACAGTTACACAAACAGTAGTGCTAATGAGTTACTGATAAGGTGAGCGCAACGTAATGATGTGTTCACTTCAAAGAGGTCGAGAAATAAGTGATAATTAGGTAAAATGGGTGACATATTTATACTTTAGGGTAGCTTGTCTATCGGTAAAACATTATAGATAATTAAATTTGGGGTAATTGATGATGAAATTTTTGCATTTATGACCTAATGGCGTAACCACCGTGCAGTGGTGTGGAATTAATTTTGCACGTTGCTCTGCTGGTGTAATAACGCGCATATGTCCTAAGTCAGCGTATTCTCTCATGAAGGCGACATAATCGTCCTTAAGAGCAGAATGGCGCTGAAGACGCTTCTCCATGTTTTATAACCGCGAGCGAGCAATGTGATGAGAATCCAAGTGACTCAAGAGGTTCTTTTAGTAAGATCGGTACCACGTACCTTCCATCTGGATTTCGTGTCGTATATTTTGAATAAAGTTGTTCACATTCCTCATCTTCAGGGTTGGTCAGCTTCACAGCCGGTGGCTCTTCAACCTCCCAAAACCGTCTCACGGCGTTATCCAAGTCTTGAGTAGATACCAACAGACTGGAGGTATCAGCTGAGAGCGGAAGATCCACATACAATTTTCCGGTGATAACTCAACCGAAGATGCTGTGAAGAGCTGCAGGAAGACCTGAGCCAAAGCTAAGTCTCTGTCCGTCATAAATATCCGGAAACAGCTCGGCTCCAATAAGAAAATCAATCTCATGAGGTTTGTCAAAGTTAGCATCTGCCAGTACTAAATGTTTATAAGAATGACGAACGGCTGTCGGGACTTCCGCGCACGGCATTTTGTTAGTGATAGTATTCATCACGATAGGACAGACTTCAAAACGAGGTCCATCCGAGTCACGCGGTTGAATAATACACGAAGTAATTCCTTTTACTTGGTTGGTTGTATTTTGACCAATACCAGACACGGTGATATTACAGTGACGTAACGATAAGCCGAGCCGCTGTACTCAGGCAGATGTCATGAAGCAATCCTGCGCTCCACTGTCAATAAGAGCGCGCACGTAACTGTAGCCACCAGCACACGAGTGAGACTGCCTCCCACGTTCACGCTAGTACTGCTGGAGTTCATTGATACTACAGGTCTGCTGACCCCCTCCAATACAGCCGCCGACATGGTAGGACAAGCAGCATTTGAGTCTGGGTTGTGAATAAGACTATGATGACGTGGCTGACACTTTGAGCAGGTTGACTTTGACACGCAGTTATCGGTCTCATGATTCGTACGTAGGCAATTGCTACACAGCTTTTTAGATTTTATTACTTTTAATTTATCTTCCAAATTGTAAGAATGAAACAGAGGGCACTTATAAATAGCGTGGTGGGAAAATCCACAACAAACGCAACCAGGAAATTTATTTGTTGGTACAGTTGCTAAATACATCCCTGTCTGCCCCAGATTGCGATCCAGGTTAGGCTCCGCTTCTGGGTCTAAATAAGGTTCAGGATCCGAATACGGAACCACACTTGAATTTAAGTACGGGTAGTGACTAACTTCCAACTGTGACCGTGAGTCATCATCAGAGTGCAGCCCTGTTTGTGAGTACGTCTCTGTATCAATAGGCAATGATGAAGATATAAAATTCTTATTATAATTTCTATTTTATTTTGGGGTAACTTAGGAATAAATTTGGGGCGCTGTTGATCGCCACCGAATGAGTTACGCAAGCCACTTACTTCCAGTATTTTTACATAGTTATGCAGGAATGTCAACAATTCATTAATCGTAGGAATTTCGTTTGTATTTTGTGTTTCAAACCTCTTTCTAGTATCAGTATCTAAACCTTTCGCGGCTAAGTGAAACAAAATAAACTGTTCTAGATGACCCACATCCACTGACTTTAGGGCATTCACAGACTCCTGTAATAAACTGGTAAGGTGTCGTAACTCGGAACAGTTACTTGTATGTAACGGAGCTAAGCTACAGATTTTTTCTAAGTAGTTCGTAGCTAATATACGCTTATTTCCAAAACGTTTGATCAACGCGTCAAATACGACCTTATAGTTGTCGGACGTAAGCGTTACGCCCTTCGCGATAGATAGTGCAGCCCCCGACAGAGAGGACAGTAAATAATGAAACTTTTCAATGTTACTAATCTTTTCATTAGTAGGTATGTACTAAGGCTAAAAACGTGTCATAAAAGGTTTACCAGTTCTCAATGTTACCATCGAACTTTTGTAATTCAAGTCTTGGTAATTTGACCTGTGAACTTTTTTTTTCTGAACACTCGGGTTGGATGACCTGCGTAGTATACTTAGGTATCAAAATTGTTTCACCCACGGCCATGACCGCATAGTACAATTCATCAAAAGATTGTATTAACTGGAAATTAATGGCTGCCTTAAGATTGATCGACAACTCAGTTGTATTTATGTCGTTTACCACATTGACATACTCGTCCCTCAAAGCATTAATACGCTTGAACCGGCTGGTAAACGTACTCAACTTCGATGGATCCGAGTTTATTTCTTGAGACAAATTATATAAGATTTGAATGTCGCGAAATATAAATTCTTTTCTTTTTGTAAGAAGAACTAATTGCGCTTGCAACTCCATTATAAGTAGGTATTACAGATAGTAAGTACCTACTTAGGTATTGTATGTTAGATGTGAGTATAGGTACCTAGTACCTATTATTTGTAAAGTTTCTGTGTAGGTATAAATATTTATACCTAGGTAATACGCAGATATACTATATAGACTAATAACCAACCAAATATCCACCAACACGTAGTTTTCACTAAACAGCTGAGACACGAGCGACCAGCGCGGCGTACTCGCACTCGCGACGTTGCCGCTCCGCTTTCGTTTGAAATGAACTTTCTTTCCGCACATGCTTTAAATTCCGTGAGTTCTTGGTATTTTTCAGCATAAAAATCCACTGCCTCCGAAATATCTTTCAGTTTATTCTCTATTTTATATACCACCTCAAGTTTTTTATTAATTTCTCGTAGTAGTACCTCAACAGACTTTCAGATGGATTCATGTTCAACTACGGAGTTTGGGTAGCATCTGCTTAGGGCTATCACCCTTGTTACATTTGGCACAAAACACTTGATTCCATAAACTGTTTAATGTTCTTAACACATTCTTGTCACATTGTATCATCCTTGCTAAGTGAAATAAATAACTTGCACTTTGTGCACTGCACCATTTTAGATAATAATTTTTTTTACTACTATTACTATTTAGTACAATGATCACGCGTGCGTTCGCGCAGAATAATTATAAAACTTTTGCATTAAGAGGGGTATTAGAACACGAGAGTTCTAATACCCAATAATGTGCAGTTTTATACACTACTTTATCTAATTTCATACGTTTAGGCTATTTTAGAACACCGTGTGACAAAACATAAGTACGTACTTAACAACATCAATAGTTAGCACTATCGACCGATAGATGGCGTTGCTTGATTCTAGAACGAGCTATCGTTTCCTGCCCGCAACAGTTATATAAAAACTGAAGTATATTTTTATAATCATAATTTTTTTTTATTGCACCGCTGTCATAATCTTAGTGTCATATCATATTTATATGATTATTTTTTTAAATCAATTTGGTTAGGGTGGTGGCGCCATCTTGACAAATAGGCCCTCTCTGAAAACCAGCGCTGTTTTAACACAGCATTAAGCTGACATTATGATTGATTGTGATAGTGATTCGCTTCGCTCCTTTAAATACCTACAGAGCGTGGGAAAGAGAAGTCCGGAGAAGTCATCATCATTCGAACATTGCCTATGAGTAATAAAGATAGGCGATGACGTACTTTTATCTATGTGTGTCAGTGTCAGTGCCAACAATTTTCCGTAGTTTTCCAAATAACAAAAAGATAATTTATCTTGTAAACTGGAGAAAAGGAGGATTGTCATATTGGGACCACCCTCCAATAGCAACATGATAAATATCGTTAGATAGGTCTTTTCAATTGGAACAACAATTGTTATGACAGCTTTGTTGTTACTGCTGTCCGTTTGGAGTGATGAAGCTTTTAATTACTTGAGAAAAATATTAAGACAGATACTAACGTTTAATGTTTTCATACATATCCCGACACTGTAATAACGCGCGTACGCGTTCAGGCATTTGCCTGTTTTGAGGGTAGCGTAGTAGAGGGTAGCATATAAGACGCAAAGGTGATGCACCAAATCTCTTATACAATTATGTAGAAAGAAAGCGCTTGAATAACCAGAGGGCAGATTTTCAACGACAGGAAGCTAATCAAATAGAAAAGTTCCCATCGATGACCGAAGACCAAATAATTATACTAGCCTTAGGTACATATCAATTGAAACTGGCGCGAAGTTATTGCAGCGAGCATCTCCGTGATGGCTGATACTCAATAGAAACGTATAGGGAAAATCGGTTAGTCGATCTACGCATTCAATCACGTCATGTCAGGCAAAGAAAATCGGTTAGACGATCTACGCATTCAATCACGTCATGTCAGGCAAAGAAAATCGGTTAGACGATCTACGCATTCAATCACGTCATGTCAGGCAAAGAAAATCGGTTAGACGATCTACGCATTCAATCACGTCATGTCAGGCAAAGAAAATCGGTTAGACGATCTACGCATTCAATCACGTCATGTCAGGCAAAGAAAATCGGTTAGACGATCTACGCATTCAATCACGTCATGTCAGGCAAAGAAAATCGGTTAGACGATCTACGCATTCAATCACGTCATGTCAGGCAAAGAAAATCGGTTAGACGATCTACGCATTCAATCACGTCATGTCAGGTAAAGAAAATCGGTTAGACGATCTACGCATTCAATCACGTCATGTCAGGCAAAGAAAATCGGTTAGACGATCTACGCATTCAATCACGTCGTGTCAGGCAAAGAAAATCGGTTAGACGATCTACGCATTCAATCACGTCATGTCAGGCAAAGAAAATCGGTTAGACGATCTACGCATTCAATCACGTCATGTCAGGCAAAGAAAATCGGTTAGACGATCTACGCATTCAATCACGTCATGTCAGGCAAAGAAAATCGGTTAGACGATCTACGCATTCAATCACGTCATGTCAGGCAAAGAAAATCGGTTAGACGATCTACGCATTCAATCACGTCATGTCAGGCAAAGAAAATCGGTTAGACGATCTACGCATTCAATCACGTCATGTCAGGCAAAGAAAATCGGTTAGACGATCTACGCATTCAATCACGTCATGTCAGGCAAAGAAAATCGGTTAGACGATCTACGCATTCAATCACGTCATGTCAGGCAAAGAAAATCGGTTAGACGATCTACGCATTCAATCACGTCATGTCAGGCAAAGAAAATCGGTTAGACGATCTACGCATTCAATCACGTCATGTCAGGCAAAGAAAATCGGTTAGACGATCTACGCATTCAATCACGTCATGTCAGGTAAAGAAAATCGGTTAGACGATCTACGCATTCAATCACGTCATGTCAGGCAAAGAAAATCGGTTAGACGATCTACGCATTCAATCACGTCGTGTCAGGCAAAGAAAATCGGTTAGACGATCTACGCATTCAATCACGTCATGTCAGGCAAAGAAAATCGGTTAGACGATCTACGCATTCAATCACGTCATGTCAGGCAAAGAAAATCGGTTAGACGATCTACGCATTCAATCACGTCATGTCAGGCAAAGGATATAATATTGCTACATTTTAATAAACAACGACCAAAATGTAAACAGCAATAGTATAATAGAACATTAATGTACAGTCAGCTACAAAAGTTGATGAACACATAATTTTCCAAAACATCTCAACACTAAAATATTCCATAAGTAAGTGTCGTGACAAGAGGGGAAAATAATCGTGTCATTAGTTTTTTTTTTTTTTATCTTTGAAATTTTCAGAAAATTATTTAGATTCGTCAGAAGTTGGTGTGACTCTACCGAGGGTTCCAAAATGCAACGAGACTGAGAAGAGCCCTCAAGAAACTCAGCTCGGCTTTTTTCAAAATATTTCATCTTAAATCTAATACAGAGTTATTTAGAAAGGAGCAATTCGTTACGTTGTTACAACCAGGCCGCCTTGTCATCTAAGAAATCATTAATACTATAATAAGCTTTATGGCACAATTTACTTTTTATTAGTTTTTTAAATTTATTGACAGATAAATTTGCTATTTCGGTTGGCAATGTATTGTACATTCGAATAAAGTTCCCCGCAAAAGAATTACTCACTTTATGAAGCCTAAATTTAGGAACAGCCAGTTTATCCTTATTTCTTAAGTTTAGATTATGATTATCACTATTTTTCACAAATTTACTTTTGTTCTTGTGGGTATACAATAAAATTTCATAAATATACTGTGAATACACTGTAAGGATGTTAATATGCTTAAACTTATCTCTTAATGACTCCCGAGACCCCATTCCATAGATAGTCCTGATAGCCCTCTTCTGCAACACAAAGATGCATTCAATATCGGCAGCGTTACCCCACAGTAGTATGCCATATGTCATGATACTGTGGAAGTAGCTGAAGTAGACAAGACGCGCCGTTTTAATGTCTGTAAGTTGTCGGATCTTTTTGACAGCATAGGCTGCTGAACTAAGCCTGGCCGAAATTTTCCCGATATGAGGCCCCCATTGCAATTTGGAGTCTAACGTTATGCCCAGAAAGACAGTGTCATCGACCAATTCTATTATATCATCCCTAACCTTAACACTGGTTTTAACAAGTCTTACATTAGGTAAGGTGAATCTTACACATTTAGTTTTATTTTCATTTAATAATAAATTATTAGCACAAAACCAGTGGACTATCCTAGAGAGGGTAATGTTTACATCGTCAAGTTCGCGCTGTCCACGTTTAACTTTAAATATTAAAGAAGTGTCATCAGCAAACAAAACTACCTCGTGGTCGTCTCTTATGAGGTGAGGGAGATCATTAATATATACTAGAAAAAGAAAAGGTCCCAAAATTGAACCCTGCGGTACCCCCATTGCTACAGGAGAACCAGGTGACTGTTTACCATTGATCACTACTTTCTGGACCCTATCACTTAAGTAAGAATTGACGAAATTCAAGGCCGTCCCCCGGATTCCGTAATGATCAAGTTTCTTAATTAAAGTCTGGTGCTGAACGCAATCGAAGGCCTTAGATAAGTCGCAGAATACACCATAAGCATCATATGACTCATCCCAGGCCCTGTATATACACTCTAATAATTTAATTCCGGCATCAGTGGTGGACCGACCACGAGTGAAACCGAATTGTTTTGTATGTAATAGTTTATTAACGTTAAAGTGATTTTGCATTTGATTAAGCATAATTTTTTCAAAAATTTTACTAAATGTAGGTAGTACAGAAATGGGACGGAAATTGGACGGATCTGAAGTACTACCCGATTTAAACAGGGGAATTAATTTACTAGATTTCATTAAATCAGGGAACACACCACTATCAACACAATTATTAAATATTAATACTAGTTCAGGAGCAACCATTTCAATAAAAGAATTTACTAAATACACAGAGATGCCCCAGAGGTCAGCTGTTTTCTTGATATTTAAAGATTTAAAAGTTTTTAAGATAGTGTTTATGTTAACTTTACTGAATTTAAATATAACGTTACAACAAGGAACGTTTGCTTTTAACCAAGATTCTGCAATGGGGGTTGAAGAGCCTAGGGTTTTTGTCAAATCTACAGGAATTCGGGAGAAAAAATTTTCAAATTCGTTAGCGACCTCGAAGTCTGATGTAGTTATTTTACCATTTATATTAAGTTTAAAATGATTATCATTTAATTTTTGTTGACCTCTTTCCGCGTTTATAATTTTCCAAGTAGATTTAACTTTGTCTGCACTATTGAGAATTTTATCACTTATATATTTTGATTTAGCTGCTAAACAATCTGCTTTAAACTTTTTTGAATAAGTTTTAACATAATCTAGAAATTCAACTGATCTATTAAGCTGTCTTTCTGAGTATAGTTCATAAAGTTTTTGTCTACTTTTGTGTATACCCTCAGTGGCCCATTCACTGAAAGTAGGACTATCACTAATCATGACCTCCTTAGACTTGAATATGGAGTTGAACTCGTTGTAAAAAGAATCAAAAAATAATTTATACATTACATTTGGATCTAAGCCAGTGTCTAAGAATGGAATTTTATTGCAAAGTCCAACCCTCATTCGTTCCAAGCGGTCACCAGTTATTGGTCTACATAATATTTTACGTTTTATAACTTTTTCTTTAGTGATTTTAAAAGATGCTATTTGCCCACAATGGTCTGAATCTAGCTTTTTTATAATACTTTTACTTTCTGGCAACATATCGCTGTATATATTATCCAGGCAAGTGGCTATTGTATTACAATATCTAGTAGGCTCCAAAAATAAGTTTGTAAGATTGTGTGATTTAAATAAATTTAAAATATTATAACTCATAGGCGTATTAACAAGTAAATCGACATTAAAATCACCACATACTATTAGGTACTTATTAGTTTTTCCAAGTTTACATAGAACTTTGTCAATAAGTTCCTCAAATTCGCAAAAGGGTGAGGTTCCAGGTTTATACACGCATACTACTATGAATTGCTCCATTTCCACGCACGACAGTTCGACTTTACACTCTAGAGAAAGAGACACAATATCTTTCCGTTCTTTAAATTTAAGTTGTTTATTTAATAAAATCAAAGATCCCCCCCGTACTGTGGTCACCCTGCAGAATGCACTACCAACCCGGTGATTACTGAAATTGAACATGAGCTCATACGACTTACGCATATGTTCTGTAATACAAAAAATATCAATATTGTCTGAATTCATTAACAGTTCCAACTCTAACTCTTTGCCATGTGTTAAACAACCAATATTTTGATGCCCTATGTTGATATAATTTACATTTTTTGATTTGGTTTGATTTGGAGGGCATTTTTTAACGTAATTAATATTTGTAACTAAATTTAATTCAATTAATTGACTATGTCTGCTAAAGGGTAATATTGCCTCTGTTGTCGTAGAACTTAATTTAAATTACTTGGAACAGATTCCAAAGTCTTAACACTAAATCTACATTGCTCAATAAAAGCAGTTTTGTCAGCCAAGTTCTTGGCTGAAGTGTAAAAATAATTGAATAGCAAACTTGCTATTTGTCTCTTATAATGCTTTGGTAGAAAATACCTACCTTTGTTTACATAAACAATATGTTTGTTATTGTTAAAGTTACTGTCAGAAGTTGACAAATTGTATTTATATACAGTTCTCTTAAAAACAGAATTAAAGTCAATTACATGGAATTTATTATTATATTGGCTAGTTAAATTGAGTTGTAAATTTATCTTATATCTAAGAGAATTTTCCACGTCTGGCACACCTTTTATGTATGGTAATGTAAACATTACTACATGTTCAACATTTAAGTTTTGCATTTTGTCAAAGTATAGGGATAGTTCATTTTTGTTAATTTTACCCCTGTTTGAGCAGAAAATAATTATTTTACTGTTTGAGTCAAAATTATATTCTAATATCTTTTGCATAATTTCATTTAAAGATGCACCTGGATAACAGTTATTAATAATTGAATAACAATTTGAATTAAATTGTTGTATCAGAAAAGAACTAAAATCAGTTCCAATATCATCACTAAATAAAACTAGTTTAGTATATCCAGTATGACTATTACTTTTTACACTGTCACACAATTCATACACTAATGAAGTAGGTGAGCAAGTTGTAAGGGAAGCCTGGTTCTCCAATGATTGAGAAGGACTTGTGCAATTGATATTGCAAGAGTGGTTATTTATGAAGGTATTAAGGCGCTCAGTATTATAATTAGATGTTTTGAGTACCTTATCTATACTTGATGAACACTTATTAAAGTCTTTTAGAGACCATTCATATTTCTTAGTTACATACTCTAATTCAAATTGCAAATTTTTTATTTGTGACTCTAAGCGTTGTGTGTCAGTGTAATATTTTAAATGACTTTGTTTAAGTTCTAACATAGATAATTTAGCTTGTTCTCTTAATTTTAAACTAGAGTTAACATTTTTACACTTTTTGATTAAGATTCTATGATATTTTAATTGTTTCTTTGATTTTAAAATGAATTTCTTTATTTTTAGGTATTTTTTTAGTTTATTCCTGCTGCAAAAATAAACTGGCTTGTCCAGTTGGTATGAACTGTCATTGGTAAGATCTATAGTAGACAAGTCCAGGTTTGGAACTGTTGCAGAAGGAACAAACTGCGGAGTACCACTCATTAGCTCGTTATAAAGGTTATCCGTTTGTTGGACTACGACTTGCTTGGCAGCTGACTCCAAGTGTAAGATGTGCCCCTGGGCATCCCGTAGCTCCTGTTCCAGCAAGGTAGTCCTCCTCAAGGTCCCTTCATACTCATCACTGCACTCTTGAAACCTATCTACTATTGATTGAAGGTGGTTCCGCTGCATTACAATTTCATCATAACTAATATGAAGCCTAGCTAGTTCAGATTTTAGTTTTTTACTATCGTCTAAAGCACCTATCAACAAGTTTTCATTTTCTTCTCTTTCTTTTTCTAATTGTAAACAGAGATCTGTTTTAGATTTAAGTTCCTGCAACACCAGCTGAAGTTTGGGCTCCTCCTGCTGGCGGGATAAGGCTCTACGGCTACGGGTATTCATATTCTCGACAAATAAGTGCAATTAAACGCAATTTAGAAAATACAAGTAGGTAGTTCGAGGTTATGTTAGGTACCGGTAAATTAAAATCAAAACTTTTCTGTACTTACGAAAATAGATCGCCTGTTTTCAATGTTGAGAATATGAATAAACACGTATAATAAAATAATTTGACCTATTATAGGAGAAACATTATGTATTTACGTGAAATAACATTGAACAATACGGTCAGCTGATTCGTCACTTTTTAGCTTATTTTTACACTAATATACACAAAATTCTTTGAAATGATTATTTTTGCACTACTATTGTGATGATATTGGAGTTATCTGATGTAATTTGTATTTATTTCACTAATAAATTTATAGGAGCTAAAATTTTACGACTGTTCAATAGTGTTGCCAGACGCAGAAAAACAGTAGTAGTTTACAATATACAGTTAACAACAATTTTTGCATAAGTCGCTGAAAAGTAATAGCGACCAGCGAAATTGAATGTGTTCATCAACTTTTGTAGCTGACTGTACATGCCTATCAGGACGACGACCGATGGGCACATGTGCACATATAATATCAATTATCTGGTATTTAGGATATGCAATTCATGCAGGATTCAATGCACCGCAACATTTTTAAACGATGTTATTATAGATCACCCATGAGACCAATTAAATAATTCTTATGTGTTATTATTTTCCCTGTTCAAAAATGTTTTCTTTAACCTTTATGTCTGTAAAGTACGTGGATATAAATTATTGTTTAATTTTTATTAAGCAATAAAAAGCTTCATAGCTTCAAACGGACAGCAGTAACAACAAAGCTGTTATAATGATTATTGTTCCAATTGAAAAGACCTGTGCAACGAAATATATTTTTTTGCAATTCGAGGGTGGTCCCAAGTTCCATACATTTTGCCCATCCTCCTTTGATTTATAAAATATAAGCGAATCCTTGTGTTGTTTTCAATAAAAGTGTATTTAAGACCCATGGTGTCTTGTTGTATAAGTAATTGTAATGTGACTAAAGCCGACAATCCAAATAATTACACGTTTCACAGGTAAATACAAAATTTTCCAGCAATTCTTAAATAACAGATATTTGTTTATTATGTCTTGTGTTTATGAAATAAGTGAAAAGTTCTAATCATAGTACATTGACTACCCTTGCATTGTGCAGTAATATTTCCTATTCACAATGAAGAATTAATCTTAAATAACGTAAAATAGAAGAAAGTCTTTTTACGATAGGGCTTGACCACCTGATGACGTCACGATTATCGATATATCGATAAACCATGTCAAATAGAAGTATATTTAATGTTATAAGTTCCCGCCTTTTTTTCGGAATGATTATTTTAGATTAGATTAGACAAATTTTTATTTGGATTTCATAAAATCATAACATAGTATAAAACAAAGCCTCTCCCTATGTAAGCATAGATCTTTAAAACTACGCAACGGATTTTAATGCGGTTTTCACCAATGCATAGAGTGGTTCTGAGGAAGATATATAATTTGTCAAGTAAGCGAAGCCGCGGGCGTTTGCTGTTAAACAAATTTTTGTAAAGGTAATGATTCTTAAACATAAAATAACTATTACTGGCAAATACGATAAAGAGCATTTTAAGTTTATTGATAAAATATGAATCAAGAAAATTACGATACTCTACACTGTAGAGTAAATAGTGATGACATATTTTAATATTTTTAAGGTTTCCTCTTAATTCCCAAATGCGTGATAAATGGACACAAATTGCAGCTAGACAAAACTGGACTCCTAACATAAACTGCTCTGTTTGCAGTAAACATTTTGAAAAGAAATGTTTTATACAGCGGAAATGCCGTCGCATTTTACTTAAAGGCTCTGTATAATTCTTTTATAATCTATGGTCAGCTGAGATTCACCCGGCGTCCGCAACACCTGTGTGGCGCCACTTGTCATTCAACGTCCACCATCTTTGAGACGTTCAAACTAATTTTCTCCACAAAATAATCCATATAAAATCCAGAAACTATTCAAAGTGAAAGTGGTTTGTGTAATAACAGCATCTCGGCACCGGCTTCCACCAGATTCAAGATACACGGTTGTAAGGAACGGGTGAGTCAAATCTTACTGACCTAATTTACATTACTTAAATTTTCAAAGTCAAAACTGGGCTATCGTAATACATCGTCATACAGTAATTCAAATCGTTATTCAATTATTAATAACTGTTATCCAGGTGCATCTTTAAATGAAATTATGCAAAAGATATTAGAATATAATTTTGACTCAAACAGTAAAATAATTATTTTCTGCTCAAACAGGGGTAAAATTAACAAAAATGAACTATCCCTATACTTTGACAAAATGCAAAACTTAAATGTTGAACATGTAGTAATGTTTACATTACCATATATAAAAGGTGT
The DNA here is from genome assembly GCA_963556515.1 of Nudaria mundana. NCBI lineage: Eukaryota > Metazoa > Arthropoda > Insecta > Lepidoptera > Erebidae > Nudaria > Nudaria mundana. The sequence continues at coordinate 217,566 of OY748291.1, read as the reverse complement.
GCCAGACGTGGAAAATTCTCTTAGATATAAGATAAATTTACAACTCAATTTAACTAGCCAATATAATAATAAATTCCATGTAATTGACTTTAATTCTGTTTTTAAGAGAACTGTATATAAATACAATTTGTCAACTTCTGACAGTAAGTTTAACGATAACAAACATATTGTTTATGTAAACAAAGGTAGGTATTTTCTACCAAAGCATTATAAGAGACAAATAGCGAGTTTGCTATTCAATTATTTTTACACTTCAGCCAAGAACTTGGCTGACAAAACTGCTTCTATTGAGCAATGTAGATTTAGTGTTAAGACTTTGGAATCTGTTCCAAGTAATTTAAATTAAGTTCTACGACAACAGAGGCAATATTACCCTTTAGCAGACATAGTCAATTAATTGAATTAAATTTAGTTACAAATATTAATTATGTTAAAAAATGCATCTTTGTGTTGCAGAAGAGGGCTGTCCGGACTATCTATGGAATGGGGTCTCGGGAGTCATTAAGAGATAAGTTTAAGCATATTAACATCCTTACAGTGTATTCACAGTATATTTATGAAATTTTATTGTATACCCACAAGAACAAAAGTAAATTTGTGAAAAATAGTGATAATCATAATCTAAACTTAAGGATAAACTGGCTGTTCCTAAATTTAGGCTTCATAAAGTGAGTAATTCTTTTGCGGGGAACTTTATTCGAATGTACAATACATTACCAACCGAAATAGCAAATTTATCTGTTAATAAATTTAAAAAAACTAATAAAACGTAAATTGTGCCATAAAGCTTATTATAGTATTAATGATTTCTTAGATGACAAGGCTGCCTGGTTGTAACACGAATTGCTCCTTTATAAATAACTGTGTATTAGATTTAAGATGAAATATTTTGGAAAAAAGCCGAACTGAGTTTCTTGAGGGCTCTTCTCAGTCTCGTTGCATTTTGGAACCCTCGGTAGAGTCACACCAACTTTTGACGAATCTAAATAATTTTCTAATATCTATGTATTTACATGTATTTATCGATATAAATTCATTATTTCGTCAACTTTTATTATAAAACTATTAAGTAGGTATACTTAATAGTTTTATAATGTAGGTCATCCCGTGTATCATCACACATTGCACATAGATTCTCTTGCAAATTCGAATACTAGTGCAGTAGCATTGACGTGCTCGGCTAACTTGACAGTTTTGCTCGGCACCGCTATTATACACGTCGCAGATTGTTGGGGCCAGTTCCACACCGTACGTGCTTTAATTGATAGCGGCGCCATGACGAGCTACATAACTCAAAACTGTGCAAAACGTTTAAACCTGACGCGACGTCAATGTCACTTTGAACCCATTGGGCTGGGTGTAGTTTGGTCAAGGATTTCGGTTTAACAACATGCAATGTTAAACCACGACATTCTCCTGGGCCTGTACTGAAGACGGACGCGGTGATAGTCGCCAGTATAGCTGGTAATTTACCAACACTGCCACTACCCGATAAGATTGTTACAGAATTTCAACATATAAGGTTAGCTGACCCAGGGTACTATCGACCTGCGGCTATAGATATGTTACTCGGCGGTGATCTGTTTCCATATATTTATGACGGTCAAAAGATACTTCCGCGAGAATCTGGTTTACCTGTTGCTATGAGCTCCATTTTCGGTTATGTTCTTGTGGGGCAGACAGACATCTGTCACTCCAGGGATCCTACAACTACCAACGCGAATCGCTCTGACTCTTTCTGCGCATTTTCCACAATTGAACAAGTTATGCGATCGTTTTGGGAAACAGAAGAAGTACCATCTAAAGTACCGCTAAGTCCGGATGAAGAGCAGGCAGAGCACTTGTTCGCGAAAGGCCACAGGCGTGACACTTCGGGTAGGTATATAGTGAGGTATCCGTTTCGTGAGTCAGTGGAATTGGGAGACTCGAGTCAAATGGCAGCTCGGCGACTTCGTAACTTAGAGTCAAAATTGGAAAGAGAACCTGAGCAATACCATAAATTTATGCATGAATACGAGGACCTCAGACATATGACCTGTCTTGGTGATGCCCGGGATGTGGTATCGAAATACATCATACCGCATTTTTGCATCATTAAGCCTAGCAGTTACACTACGTCTCATCGTGTGGTATTTGATGCGTCAGGTAAGTCATCTAACAGTTTGTCGCTGAATTCGGTCGTACTTCCAGGCCCTAAACTGCAGGCAGATACCAACCAGTTTCTAATTAACTTTCGTCTTCACGAGGTTTGTTTGTCTGCAGACATCTGTAAAATGTATCGCCAGATTATCGTGGACCCTGACCAGCGATCTTATCAACACATTCTGTGGCGCTATTCTTTAGATCAACCAATCAAAAAATACTCGTTGAATACACCTAGTCACACACTTAAAACATTTGTTTCTACTAGGGTGTATAAAATTAATGACAGTGTACCCTGTGAGTGTTGGTATCATGTCAGTGGGGTAAACAATCCTGCCGATATCTGCTCTCGTGGAGCTTTACCGTCAGTCTTGCTGGCCACGCGAGAATGGTTCACAGGACTAGACTGGCTCGATCTAGATCGCCTACACTGGCCAATTAGAACCATGGACGAGTTTCGTGACTGCAACCCGCCCGAACTTAAGTGCGTCAAGACAGTGTTAGTGTCAACTGATGCTGATACAACCAGCTCACTTTACACTGTAACCGAAAATTATTCTACTTTTAGTAAATTGATCAATGTGGTAGCACGATGCTATCAGTTTATACGTAACTGTAGACTTCCATCAGGCGCACGTACAGGCTGTCTAACCGTGACAGATACTAGGCGCACCCACAGTATGTTAGTGAAAACCGTACAGGAGCATTATTTTGGTAGTGAAATGCAGGCATTGGTAAAGGGTGGTAATAGTAATTCTTCTTTAAAGAAACTCAACCCTTTCATTGACCCTGATTGTTTCCTCAGGGTGGGGGGTCGACTTTCCCAGTCAGAGTTATCTTACCAACAAAAGCACCCTCTTTTACTTCCTAAAGATGCCCACTTCACAAGGATTCTAATTGATCATTTCCACAAAATTTACTTACATGTGGGTCCTCGTACACTTCAAAGTCTACTAACACAAAAGTATTGGATCGTCAACGCTCGTAATGCTATTAGGTCGCGAACTAGGCAATGCATTTCTTGTTTCAGAGCAACTCCTACGAGTCGACAACCCTTAATGGGCGAACTACCTAAATATCGCTCTCAGGATGTTCATGTATTTCACACTGTTTGTGTAGACATGGGCGGACCGTTTCCTAAAAAAGAGTCAACGCGTAGGAACGCTCGCATCTCCAAATCCTATCTTTGTGTGTTCGTGTGTTGTGCGACACGGGCAGTTCATTTGGAAGTGTTGTCATCACTAAGTACGGAATGTTTTTTGGCATGTTTCGATCGATTTACAGCTAGGAGAGGTTTGTGCCATTTTATCGTTTCAGATAATGGTACGAATTTCGGGTCAGCAAATAGACAATTAAGTGAAATAACTAAATTTTTAAAAGACGAATCGATTAATATCAATAACGGTTTTGTCTCTCGTGGTATTGTTTGGCGATTTAATCCCCCAACGGGTAGTAATTTCGGTGGACTCCATGAGGCCGTCATTAGGGGGGCCCGCGCTCTCTTACGACGCACCATTGGTACCAGAGCTTTATCATTCGAGGAGCTGGGCACACTATTCATATGGGTCGAAGCCGTACTGAACTCGAGACCTCTGTGCGCGCTGTCCAGCGACCCGACCGAATTTCAAGTGTTAACACCAGCACATTTCCTCATAGGTAGGGAGCTTCTGTCTGTACCGGAGAACAGTCTTACAGATCTTTCTGGCTCTAGACTGAATCGATGGCAACTTGTCCAGCAGATGTCTCAACAATTTTGGAAACTCTGGAAACAAGATTACTTGCATACTTTACAAACACGCCAAAAATGGCATAGTTCTTCAAACAATTTACAACTCGGTGATCTTGTTCTTATAAATTCAGATGCCCCGCCACTCAAATGGGCACTAGGTAGAATTACGAAACTGCATAGTGGCCCCGATGGCGTGGTCCGTGTAATTCGCTTAAAAACATCGAACGGCAACGAACTAACTCGTCCAGTTTCAAAAGTAAGCCCGTTGCCTCTCGATCACAACTTTTAACTAAACTATAATTCCTTACTTAGATTTAGTTTAATTTATTTTTATACATTATACAGTCCATTATTCTAACTTTAATTACACTACATCTCAATATATAATTTATCTATTCAATTACACATGTTATACATCCTCCTACACTCAAACTAGTTAACAAATTCTACCGAACTTGGTATCGTAACTGGGAAATCCTTGCGGATTTCGGTGGGGGGAAATATATAATTCTTTTATAATCTATGGTCAGCTGAGATTCACCCGGCGTCCGCAACACCTATCTGGCGCCACTTGTCATTCAACGTCCACCATCTTTGAGACGTTCAAACTAATTTTCTCCACAAAATAATCCATATAAAATCCAGAAACTATTCAAAGTGAAAGTGGTTTGTGTAATAACAGCATCTCGGCACCGGCTTCCACCAGATTCAAGATACACGGTTGTAAGGAACGGGTGAGTCAAATCTTACTGACCTAATTTACATAACTTAAATTTTCAAAGTCAAAACTGGGCTATCGTCATACAGGCTCGATTCCCACATTATTTATCCCTGTAAGTATGATGAAAAGGGCCCGTGGGTTCAGTAACAAAGCCATACATCAGAATTAAATGTACAATTTTACAATATAAATCGCAAAACGTAAGTCTTAGGATGGGTTTGAACACCCTTACAGGGGGAATGCTAAATCTAGGGCATGACTGGTTGATTGGTGAGCATTTGTTGAAAGCGTGTGACGTATATCGAGAGGCCGTATATCGATGACGTCATATTTCAAGCCTAGCCTAGCCGTGATGGGTTAGTAGCGCGAAAGCGCGCTTACTGAATATATGGCAAGCTTCACAGGACAACCGAAAAGTATAACGGATTAGTGAGATTCTATTGTATTACTTAGAAATAACACTCAATTTTTTATCGATATTTTGCGTATTCCATAGTGTACACAATACTATTACACCCACACATTTGCATTTTGTTTTTGGGATCGCCTCTGAAATGTCTTTGTGTATCTTTCTACATACTATATCTATGGATTTAACACGGCTAATTTGTGCATTGGGATGGCACCAAATGGTTTCTTTTTGTTTTGTTTGTATTTTTATTTTATACCTATCTGTATTTTTCTTTTTGTTTGCTTTGTCTGTCTCCGTTACTTGTTTTCAACCCTTTTTTTATTTCATTATTTCGTAAGTACTTATATTTTTGAATTCTTTTGAGCTTTTGTGCGAAATTGTGTAACATCTTTCCAATAGTGTTGTGTCAACTTTTTTTGTACAACTTAAACGTTTTTTCTTATAATAAACTTGATAAACGACACCCAACATGAAATTTTACAGCTGCGGTGCGGCGGCCATATTGGATTTCAAAATTGACATGAAAATGTTACTAAGCATAAGCACGAGCGTAGAGAGTATAGGTTCGTGAGCATAAGCATACCCAATAAAAAAGCGAACCAAATAATACATTTCATGCCTATATCCCCGAAGAGGTAGGCAGAGGTGAATTACACACCCAAAATTTGCCAGTATTTTTAGTCCCACATAATAGGGAGCAATCCTATTGCCGTCACCGGGCACATTTATAATGGGTGATGGTGATGTCCAAAATGGCCGAACGAATTTAATAAAAAGTAGCAGCTATATTGTAACTTTGAAAAAAAAATTGGAAACCCGTTACAAAATTCGTATGCACTATTTATATTATTTATAAAAAATTAAACAAATGCATCAGCCCTGAAAACCTTACCAAGTACAGTACAAAATTGAGTTCGACATATTGAGGTCCCGCGTCTCGTCCCTGAGCTCGACCTGTCTAGTTCGACAGGTCCCGCGTCTCGTCCCTGAGCTCGACCTGTCTAGTTCGACAGGTCCCGCGTCTCGTCCCTGAGCTCGACCTGTCTAGTTCGACAGGTCCCGCGTCTCGTCCCTGAGCTCGACCTGTCTAGTTCGACAGGTCCCGCGTCTCGTCCCTGAGCTCGACCTGTCTAGTTCGACAGGTCCCGCACTCGTCCCTGAGCTCGACCTGTCTAGTTCGACAGGTCCCGCGTCTCGTCCCTGAGCTCGACCTGTCTAGTTCGACAGGTCCCGCGTCTCGTCCTGAGCTCGACCTGTCTAGTTCGACAGGTCCCGCGTCTCATCCCTGAGGTCGACCTGTCTAGTTCGACAGGTCCCGCGTATCGTCCCTGAGCTCGACCTGTCTAGTTCGACAGGTCCCGCGTCTCGTCCCTGAGCTCGACCTGTCTAGTTCGACAGGTCCCGCGTCTCGTCCCTGAGCTCGACCTGTCTAGTTCGACAGGTCCCGCGTCTCGTCCCTGAGCTCGACCTGTCTAGACAGCTTCGTCGGCCGACTGTAAGTTCGACAGGTCCCGCGTCTCGTCCCTAAGCTCGACCTGTCTAGACAGCTTCGTCGGCCGACTGTAAGTTCGACAGGTCCCGCGTCTCGTCCCTGAGCTCGACCTGTCTAGACAGCTTCGTCGGCCGACTGTAAGATCTTTCGACTGTGCTATCACGGTTTATGACATTCAGCGTGGAGACAGACGGACGGACAGCGAAGTCTCAATAAAAGAATTCCCTTTTTACTTAAAAAGGAAGGCCAATTTTGCAACCCAAAGCAAAAAAAACTACCCTGATTCTGTTAAAATTATCCCGCTATCATTTTTAGGATTCCGTACCCAAAGGTTAAACGGGAACCCTATTGAATCCGGTATCCGTTCATACATCCGTCCTTCCTTCCGTCCGTTTGTCTCGGGCTGAATCTTATGAACTGTGATAGTTAGAAAATTGAAACTTTCACAGATGATGTATTTCTGTTGCGTCTAGAACAACAAACAGTAATCAGAGATACCACGGAGGAAATAGATTATGTCGAAGAATACTTATGCCTCGGATAGTTAATAGCGACAAGTGATACTATGCAAAAGTAAATAGATAGAAGTAGAGCCAATACTTGGACAAGATATTGGTCTTTAAGCGAAACTATGAAAAATCAAGACTGACAAAAAACAAGACAAGAATCTAAAATAGAAAGAAAAGTATTTACCAGCTGCATTCTGCAATAACTGAAAAACTTACGAGGAAAATAAATGTATGCCAAAACGGAATAGAGGGAAGCGTAGTTGGGGTAAAGAGACGAGATAGGGTAAGATTAGAAAATATTATAAAAATAGCAAAATTTGAGGGCGCAGTAAAAATATGTAAAACATTAAATTGGCAATGGGCAGGAAGAATTAGTTAAGCGAGACGAATGGGAAATGGACAAAAACAATATCAGAATGGTACCCCAGAGGTGGGAAACAGGGCGACAACCAAAACGCTGGGAAAAAGACGTAAAGAGAACTGGTGGACCAGAATGGATGAGAATTGCGAGAGACAGGTATTGGTTCACAAGTAACAACTTGCTGCTCAATGCGAAGAAAACAAAATGTGTAAAATTTACTATGCCCAATGTTAGACAGGTGGATACTCATATTACTTACTATGAATAATGAATTAGTTCAAATAGTCAATACCACAGTTTTTCTTGGGTTGTTTTATCCATCCTACGTAATTTCTGCAAATTTTTCTAGTATATTTCGGCATACATATATCTAAAAATTTTTACAATTTTAACAAGCGTATCCATTGAGAACCTTTAAGAACACAATAATCAACAACGAGGGGAAAGTTACTTTACCACCAACTGTTGGGTGATAAGTTTTTTGACGCATTTCTGACAATGAGGTTCTGTCTATAGTATATACAGTTTGTTACATACGGGTTATATCAACCTGAAGACACCCCATCAGCTTGTCGTCCAGAACGCATTTCGATATGTGACGACCGCCAAACAAGGAAAAAAAGTTCATCAAAAATTTAAAAAGTTCAATATGCGTTATTTCAAATCAAAACAAACGTGTCCCAACACTAGTGCTTGACATACCTACTAATAGACAATGAGCGCGTGGTACGTACAATGCTTTTGGCAGCGGCGCGGGCGTCGCGGTAGTGTGGGCGTCCTTTGTCGGCGTCCTTAAAGGATTATTTTTGTTTATGTAAATAAAAGTTTGACCAACACATAGTTATGTTTCCCAGATCCTTATCCGTGGTTCGACAGGTGCACCACGTGCAAGTGAGAGTAAAATCTTTGTGGTACCCTTAAGGTGCGCGATAATTTCATTTCTTGCTGCTCACGCGGTACTCCGACTATGAAACGCTCACGGCACAACTCACGGGCAGCGCTCAAATTGTCTTCTGATGCTCCTACACAAAGCATCATCTCGTAATACTCTCGTTACTCAGAGCCATTACTACACAACACAGTCACTATCACACACAACTTGACACAACTCACAAATTAACACACTAAACAACTATTTACCTACTGCACTGCACAAAGCACTGAATGCAACTGAATTGACCTGTGACTTGACTAAATAATTTTAAAGAAAATACTTGGAAACTTCAAACGTCGACCGACCGAGCGAATCGTGCGGCATGCTTTGATGCGAAACAGAGACAAAATGTTGAGAGAGAGAAGGTTTTTCACCGGCGCGCATTATTTGTACTACCTACTTGATGTCGATAACCGAATCAACTGATTTTAGCTAGTGTTGATCAAACAAGAGTATTTCGGTAATAATGATATAACCCTTAAGTAACACCAGATATAACACGTCACTGGATATCAACTACATAACCTAATAAATCAAAATGTCAATCGATAAAATTCTTATCGTCAAGAAATTCTTTTAAATCATAATAGCAATTTTCTATTACTAACTTTTTTAACGTAACTTTAAACATAATTTATATTACATAGTTTCAAGAAATCTGGAAGTTTATTATAAACCTTTGGCGCAATGCACAAACAACTATGGGACATTAGAGTTGTTTTTGAACTTTGTAAACACAATATTTTGTCGTTGTTGTGTAAAATGCGTCTGTTACGTTGGAACAAGAGAGGATTATTATGAACAAACAGGGCTACTTCAAAAATGTAAAGCGACGGAAGTGACAGGATCTTATACTTTACAAAATACGGTTAACAGCTGTCCTTAGACTGCAAAGTGAACATGGCCCGGATGCAGCCTTTTTGAGCTTTAAAAGTTACATCACTATTCGTCGAATTTCCCCATAAAATAACACCATATCGGAGTACTGATTCAGAAAGAGCATAGTACGCGTAAGAAGCCCTTCTTACGCGTACTGAATCAAATTGAGTTGAAGTCAATATTAACTATGGGGTTAGCTTGTACAAAGCGTATGCAGAACTATTATAAACTTGACAAACAGGTCTTTTACGCGAAAGAATCTCACCACGGTCCATCTGCCCTACCTGGCCACGTATGTGTCGGAGGTGGCGGGCTGCACGTAGTGGTGCGCGGCGACAGGGGCCGGGCCGCGCGCCGGGGCGGCGAGGCGCGCCAGCGGCACCAGCGAGCGCGCGCACACGCGCCACACGCTGCCGTCCGCGCACGCCGCCACCAGCCAGCGGGCACTGCCGATACACACATTTCAGGTCTCCAACCCATAAATTGAACATACAACAATTAAATTCCTTACAGTCTACATTATCATTAAATCAATACACATAGTCAAAGTACCTAGTCATTATATATCTAATTTCAAATAAGTCACCCGGGGCGAATGCGACTATAAAAAATTAAGTTTTAACTTTGCCTCCCTCCAGCATAATCTACATAAATAATAGGGTAATACTAATACATATACCTAATAAAGCATATTTTAATGAACAGTTTCGACATATAACACGTTATTGTTGCATGAGATCAGTAAAAGTTACATTAGCCCCCCCCGTGGGGTAAATGTGACTAATATTTAGCCATAACTCTCTTTCAATCAGTAATATCGACATGGCAACAGTACGAAAACGTAGATTCTAGCAACAGCTTTCCGAAAATGATATCAATCCGCTTAAAATACGCTTCAATTTCCGACAAATTCAGTTTTAAAACTGTTATAAATTTTTATGGGGGAATGCAACTATTTTCCAACTATGCTCTGTCAGTACAACAGTAAGCAGTCTAGGAGCTCCATCTATATTTGACTGAAAGAAACAATGATTCACCACAATGATGGCCCACAATAACCGTACAAGGAGCAACCTTATAACTTCGCTAAGTGCGGGTCTTGGGGAATTTACAACCCCCATAAAAGCCCACACACCCCTAGTTGCATTCGCCCCGGGTGACTTAAATAAATAATATTTAATCTCATAATCACAAATTTGAATTTGGTACATTTAGATATTACAGTTTAACAGTCCAATTAGTCATGTTAGTACGTGGGCCGTAGAAAATTGAAAAATATTGATTAACAGCAAGCTCATTTTTCGTAAGTAGCTTTATTTTACCGAGTCCTACCCCAATTTTTCAAAAAGAAATCTCAAATCAGGTAGCTAACAGAGTTATCCAGTTAAAATATTCGGAACAAAATTGTAAGGTCGCATTAATTCGTATAGAGCTGCAAAGTGGTGCAGGTACGAGTATTAAGTACATCATTATAAATCAAATATCAAAGTTCCCATCGATCCGACTTGTGCTAAAAAAGTTATTCAAGGTTAAAGTTGAAAATTTTCGCTTTTTTGGGATTTTTCTCGTAAACAGTGAATTATATCAAAAAAATTGTTTTGTACAAAATTGTAGATAGTAAAATAACCTACACAAATGACCTTCCAACTTTTTTCCTAGGAATTACCATTTCTGAGAGATTGCGGTTATTAACGTCCAACAAGCTATAGTCTACACGCAATGTTGGTCCGCTCCTATTAACTCTGTCGTGATGTTATATTTATAGCATTATGTTACTCGCTAAAAAAAATATTTATTTTATTTTATGTTTATTTATTTAGGAAACAAACAGTTATTTCCTACATTCATTCATGTTACATGGGCGTTCTTTAAAACCTAAAGTTCCATACTATTTTCATAGTCAATTGCATTGTGTGTGGGTGATAATTATACAAAACTGTAAAAGTCGTTAAACACACAATCGGTGACATGAAACAACTACCTACTTTACAAAACATATCTCTGATTTACAAAGTTACAAAGCAAAATTAAGATAAAAACAAAGCATTTAATGCCTTCTTAAAAACTAGGTAACTATTACTAAACAAATCTAGCTGTTGATAATCTTTATTAGGTATAATGATTAACACTACGTCTAAAGAAGCTGTTGCTAGTGTAATTTTTTGTGTACAATGGGACAGAAAATAGGATACGTAAGCGGGATCCGGGCCTCCCTGGCCCTGGCTGGGTACTCTAATGTTTATTTTGTCTAGAATGTGAGGAGAATCAATAAGATTGTTGAGGATAGGAAAAATTTAGCTTTATATTACAGAAATAAATTTTAAAATCGGTGCAGTAGTTTCTGAGGTGTCACGTTGTCCCGTACAAACATTGTCCCCCCTTTTTACCCCCTAGGAGTAAAATTTTGCAAAATCCTTTCTTATCGGAAGTATACGTCATATAATAAACACTCCCTCCAAGTTTTAGGTTTCTACGATCAGCGGTTAAGGCTCAGCAGTCAGTCATTTAAGACAGAATGTTATATTGTATGGTGAACTGTAATTAATATTGATTGACGATTCAACGCTTTAACCTTTAACGCTTTTCAGCTTTAACCTTAGAAAATTTTCAACTTTCAAACTTTTCAACGTTGAATAACTTTTTTAGCACAAGTCGGATCGATGGGAACTTTTGATATTTGATTTATAATGATGTACTTAAGACCTGCACCACTTTGCAGCTATATGTATACGAATTAATGCAACCTTACAATTTTGTTCCGAATATTTTAACTGGATAACTCTGTTAGCTATATACCTGATTTGAGATTTTTTTTTAAGATATTGGGGTAGGACTCGGTAAAATAAAGCTACTTACGAAAAATGAGCTTGCTGTTAATCAATATTTTTCAATGTTCTACTGCCCACGTACTATGTACATTATAATCATGTACATTACATACAGGGTCGGAATATCCTTATTGTGGATTACGCACCTGCTTAGAGGCTTAGCCTTCGTCACGCGCCAAAAAAACGTTTTTTTGGACAGTCTCAGTTTTAAAGAAGGTATATGTCTAGGAAAGCTGAGTTCCCAGACATTTGCCTGCAGTATCGCAGGGCTATTAAATAACTAAGAAAATGTAGTCATTTTCTTAATCTCTTCGTATTCAATCCATCGTATCTATGACGGCCATAGACAAGTAAAAGGGTAGTGTTGATGTCACAACACAAATAAATTAATTTAAAAGGATTAAGTAACCGACATGTACTTAATAGAAAACTTAAAGTTAAAACCGCAAAGTTAAAAGGATTAAGTAACCGACATGTACTTAATAGGAAACTTAAAGTTAAAACCGCAAAGTTAAAAGGATTAAGGAACCGACATGTACTTAATAGGAAACTTAAAGTTAAAACCGCAAAGTTAAAAGGATTAAGTAACTGACATGTACTTAATAGGAAACTTAAAGTTAAAACCGCAAAGTTAAAAGGATTAAGTAACCGACATGTACTTAATAGGAAACTTAAAGTTAAAACCGCAAAGTTAAAAGGATTAAGGAACCGACATGTACTTAATAGGAAACTTAAAGTTAAAACCGCAAAGTTAAAAGGATTAAGGAACCGACATGTACTTAATAGGAAACTTAAAGTTAAAACCGCAAAGTTAAAAGGATTAAGTAACCGACATGTACTTAATAGGAAACTTAAAGTTAAAACCGCAAAATTAAAAGGATTAAGTAACCGACATGTACTTAATAGGAAACTTAAAGTTAAAACCGCAAAGTTAAAAGGATTAAGTAACCGACATGTACTTAATAGGAAACTTAAAGTTAAAACCGCAAAGTTAAAAGGATTACGTAACCGACATGTACTTAATAGGAAACTTAAAGTTAAAACCGCAAAGTTAAAACACAATCATGTTGTTAAAAAACAACATAGTTCTTTAATAATAAACTTTTCCTTATTTCCATCTTCTTACTTTATTTTATCAAAACCCTTTATCGCCGTTTTTACGGTTCCGTAGTTCAAGTCTCGGAACCCTTATAGTACTCGTATTGTACGTCCGTCCTCGACTTCCCTAAAAAACATAATGATTTGAAGGAAAACTATAATGGATCAGTAAACTTAGTTAGTTCAGGTACAGCCAAATGCGTGACTACGGAACCCTATTCTATGCGTGGCCCGACATGTGGCGTGGTACTCACCTGTCGTGGAGCTCGAGCCCCACAAGTGGTGCGTTCAGGCGGCACTCGCAGTCGGGCGGTGAACACGCGGTGCGCACAGAATGCTCGTCGGGCGGCTCTACGGCGGCGGCGGTGCGAAGCTCGCGCGCTGCGGCGGCGGCGGCGGCGCGGTGGCGGGAGGCGCGCGCTGCCAGCTCGCCGGGCGCAACTCCCGCCAACACCGGGGGCCGAGCACTGCGCACGCGCCACGAGGCGAGCCCGCGCGCACTGCCGGCCACCAGACGGCGCGCCTCGTCCGACTCTGCGCCCACCACTAGCGCATGCCTGCGGGTGGAAGCGAGAGGCGTGTCACTCGACAACCGAGCTAAAGGGGGCCTCTCCTGTTGTCACCTCACTCACGTGATATGTGCCCCTCCTTCATTGAAGATCCTGAGCAGGACCGCGGTCACTCCGAGGTGCTCCGATTGGGTTTCCTGCGACAATAGATTATGTGGAGCAATCGTTGCCTTGCAGCACCTGTGTGGCCTCTCTCTGTTTTTTGGTCGTGTTTAATCCCGCGTCCTTGGGGTTGGGTTATATACGTGGTTTGGGATGCAAAGGGGCCCTTCTTACATCTATCGGGCCCCAGCGACCTCAGCTGCTGGTGGCGCATCTGCTGATTAACGGACGAGGTTCGTAGATTACGGTACCCATGTGGTGGCTTCGGCCCCTACGTGGATACCAGGTGGTACAACAGTGTTGGTCCGGGGGGGTACCACCGTGCAGCTAAAGCCCCCAAGTAATCCAGTCCAGGCTGGGTTGCGTTATGGGTTCAGCAGCTGCACTGCCGGGCCCGGGGCGATGTATGGTGCGGCAGGCATGGGTCTAGTGGGGGCGAAGCGGAGTCTAGTGTGGGTGGTGTAGGTCGATTCGCCGGCCAGGGAGACCCTTAGCAACGGCGTTGTCGCGGCCGCCCGCAACATAGTCATGGGGCCCGCCTGGGACCAACCACCCCAGGAGGCTGCCCCACATGTTGCGCATAATCCTGATGTAGCAGCAGCCTTGCATCAAGGGGGTTTGGGAGCCCTTCCGTCCGGCGGGTCGGCTCCGACCTAACCACACGGTTCTAGACGAACCTAGCCTCTGCACTTTGTCACATACTGCTGCACCAGCCCTGTCTTCACGCTTCCCCATATCTCACCATGACAGTGCAACAAATTAATAGACGGTACACAGCGGCCCCTAGAAAGCCCACACAGTTGACTTCTTTAGAGGTGGAGTTCGCGGATATCCCCGGACTCCATACGAACCTCGATACCGTCTACCATCACCTAGAGACGGCACGGCCTTCTGTGATGTTCCTAACGGAGACAGGTACGCCGCCCTGACGACACGTCTTACCTCTGTTATCCGGGTTATGTCATCGAGGAACAATTCCGCGACAAAGCCGGAGTGTGCGTGTTCGTTAGGGCGGATGTTTGCTGCCGCCGGTTGCGCTGTCTAGAGAACCCCTCCTAATCCGTCCTTTGGCTGCACGTGGACCATGGCTCTATGAGCCAGATCTACGCGTGTGTCTATCGCTCCCACACAGGGGACACTGGGACAACAAGGCTTTTCGCATACCTCAGCGAGATGGCTGACGATGCGCAGGTGCGGTTCCCGAACGCTGACCTGGTTTTCCTGGGGGACTTTAACGGTCATCACGTTGAGTGGCTGGGGTCCCTTAGGACCGATCATGCGGGACGAACCGCCCATGCATTCGCTCTCACCCACGGGCTGACCCAGATGGTACAGGGGATCACTCGGATACCTGACAGGTCAGACCACACGCCCGCCTTGCTGGATCTACTGCTGACGAGTCGCCCAGCCAAGTACAGTGTGTCGGTACGCGCCCCACTGGGAACTTCCGACCACTGTGTGGTGCACGCCAGCTTCCAAGTTCCATCGCCTGCTCGTGCTGGGCAAATGACTCGACGACTATGGCACTACTCGTCGGCAGACTGGGACGGTCTCCGCGATTACGTTGCGTACGTCCCGTGGAGCCAGCGCTGCTTTGTAGGGAAGGCGCCTTCGGATAGCGCTACTGCCGTTGCTGGCGAGTCTAGGGATAGAATATTATATCCCTTTCACTGATGTCGCCAGCATCCGCAAAGCTCGCCCCTGGTTCGGGCGTGAATGTGCCCGAGGCTGTCCAGAAAAAAACAGTCGGCATATCGCGCCTGGGTCAGGGCTCGGGCGACACGTGACCCGAACGTGAACCGCCTCAAAGCAGCGTACAATAGGGCCACTAGGTTCAGCAAGAGGGCCTTCAAGAGAGCGGATGCCCAGCGCGTCGCGCGGCTTGGTCGGGAGCTCACATTCCATCCTACGGGCAGCCGTGGATACTGTCAACTGGCCCAAGCAGTACAGTCTAATTTTCGCCAACCCTCGCTGCCACCACTGCGTTTTCCTGATGGATAACTGGCTCACAAAGCCCAAGAGAAGGCGGACATGCTCGCAGACCTCTTTGCGGCTAATTCCTGGGTCGACGACCGTGGCCTGCAGCCCCCCGCCATCGCCAACTGTGGCCACACTATGCCTGATATTGTTATCAGGCAATGTGTTGTACGGGCAGTGCTGCGGTCACTCGACACGCGGAAAGCCAGTGGCCCTGACGGCATTCCGGCGGTGGTGCTACTAAAATGTGCTGCTGAGTTGTCTCCAGTATTAACGCGTCTGTACCGCCTGTCATACTCTACAGGGCTCGTGCCGGAGGTCTGGAAAGAGGCGAACGTACAACCGATCCCCAAGAAAGGGGATCGATCCGATCCAGGCAACTATCGACCCATAGCTGTCACCTCAGTCATTTGCAAGGTGCTTGAGCTCCTTATGAATAAGCAGCTCATGCGATACCTGGAGGATCACTCGCTAATCAATGATCGACAATATGGCTTCAGGCTAAAACGATCAACGGGTGACCTCCTGGCATTCGTCACGCATGTATGGAGTGAGGCTATGGAAAGGTACGGCAAGTCCTTGGCTATTAGCCTGGATATCGCCAAAGCTTTCGATAGGGTCTGGCATGCTTCGCTCCTTTCCAAGCTTCCGGCATATGGTCTACCTCCTCAACTGTGCAGCTGGATTGCCAGCTTTTTAAACAAGCGCCGAGTGCGGGTCCTCTGCGATGGCCAGGCTTCTCGCTTCTTGCAAGTGAATGCCGGGGTACCGCAGGGGTACGTACTGTCTCCAACTCTCTTTCTTCTGCATATCAACAATATGCTATCCCTCCGGAACATTCATTGCTATGCAGATGACAGCACATTGCACGGGAGTTACTCGGTTCGTCCGACGGCGGGGCGATCTGAGAATGAGAAGGAGAGATGACAACTCGTGGCTGATCTCGACCGAAACCTCGACAGTATTTTCCAATGGGGTGCCGAGAACTTAGTCGAGTTCAATGCCCACAAAACACAGGCGTGTGCATTTACAGCGAAAAAATCCGCTTTCCTTCTCCTACCCACTCTTCAGAATGCAATATTACCAATGAAGGACAATCTAGACATCCTTGGCATAGACGTTCGTCGAGAGCTCAATAACACAAAATACATTGAGAGATGTATTGGGCTAGCTTCGCGGAAACTAGGAATACTGAACAAGGTAAAGCGATTCTTTAAACCGCACCAGAGGTGTCTGCTGTACAAAACGCAGATTAGACCCTGTGTCGAATACTGCTCTCACCTCTGTGACGGCTCCGCGAAGTATTTGCTAGACGCTCTCGACGCTATGCAGCGACGCGCTATTCGCATTATAGACTATCCGGAGGTAACAGGAAGCCTTGAGCCGCTAGCCCAGCGCCGAACAATTGCTTCCTTGGCCGCGTTCTACCGTATTTACCACAGTGAGTGTTCTGAAGAGATCTTTAACCTGATCCCACCCTCTCCCTTCCGATCCCGAACAACGCGTGTCGGGCAAAGATGTCACTCTCATACCGTGGAAACCGTCTTCGCGAGAACCGAGCGTTTTAAACGTTCGTTTCTCTGCCGAACGATAGTGGCTTGGAACGCCCTGCCCGCGCACGTGTTTCCTCCAACATATAACCCTGGGTTCTTTAAGTGAAGCGTGAAGAGGCACATTACTGGGTCGTCAAGTTGAGGACCACTCTCTATAGTATTCCTGTGTACTATGAGAGTCGCCCACAATCGCCAGACGTCGCCACAGCTTACCATCAGGCGGGTGGCGTCAATTTGTCGACCTAAATATTTTAAAAAAATACCGCGTCGGTGAGTGTATCTGGTTGCGTGCTGTGGGGCTGAGGCCTTGCAGCACGCGACCCTTCTAGCCTGCTTCCTTAAGGACGACGGGTGGCTATCCCGCCGTCCTCAGGCTCCGAGTATGGAGGTCGACGGTCTTGGGCCCTGGTCGCTGACTTCGGCACTCAGCGGGGAGGGTACTCTTCCTCACCCTCTCGGCCGCCTCCTTCGCGAGCACGACTTGATCGCAGAAGGACACGGCTGCGTTCCACCTACTCGCGCTGGAGACTACGGCTTGACGCATGGTCTCCAGCGAGTGGTATCCACGCCATTAGTTATAACTAGTGTATGTAACGTATTCAAATTTATCCTATTATTTCTATTATTTATATTTATATTATATTATACTTATATAAATAAATACTAAGGAAAGGCACAGAACTGTGGTAATTAATGAATCTCTTTTCATCTAAGTTAGTGTTAGTGGGTAGTAACTACCAAGTCTACCACATTGTCACTTTGGTCGTCATGCTCAATCTCATTCACTCTTGAAGAATGTATCGTTGACTCGCGACTTCTTTAACAGAAGACTAGTTGGTATACTATATAGACCTATAATCACATTTACGGGTCATGGGGTCCTTGTTGAAATCAAGGTTCCCATCGGACCCATACGAATTGCAAGAGGTCCGTTGAGAAACCCCACCAGGGTCCGTTTCATGGGTCCGCTTGGAATAAATCGGTTATAAGTGACTATCCGAAAGGGGTGGCAGGGAACCGCGAATCTTACCTGAGTGGCTGAGTTTAGCCAGATAGTGGTGCAGGCGAGGCCAGGCGCCAGGAGCCGCAGCTCCAGCGAAAGGAAAGCATCCCCCGCGTCCACCCAGCAGCCCGCGCCTCCACCGCTGCAGCAAGCGCGGCTCACAACGCGCACGCCGGCACCCGCCTCGTCCTCGACCATCTCCAGCACCAGCAGCTCCCAGTCCAGCGCGAGCGCACGCCTCCCCGTGACAAGGAGGCGCGTGGCAGCGGCGCGCGCCCACTCCGCGCGCACGCATGAGCTCCAGCCGCGCGTACGCAGTTCCACGCGGTGCCACTCGCGCCAGCGGCCCGCGGCCCCGCGCCGCCACAGTGCCAGCGACGCGTCGTCGGCACAGAGCGCGAGCGCGTCGTGCGCGGTCGACAGCGCGGCGTGTAGCAGCACCGCCCCGCCCGAGCTTGCGCACTCGCCCGCCGATACCCAGCCCGCGCGTGCGCTCACGTACTCTTGCCGCCACAACCGTCCTGCCACCACCGCCGGTTCTAGTAAGCAATTGCGTTCGTACATTTAAAAGAAACTTATAATTATTGTACAGGCGGGATAAGGGGGTGGGTACCTACATATACGGGTATAATTAACCTAAGCTTAATTCCTTATTATCTATCTATCAATATCGTAACTATCCCAATTATCCTAAATATTCTACGTACCTATCCTAATTGCCTGGGTACACGTAGTATTCTATGTATTCAAGCAGTCTAACGTCCTCTAGCCACAATCGATGGTAGTAGTGACGACTAGTGGTGGTAGTGAAGGAACCGGGTGTTAGAGGAAATGGTTATGTCACTGCCGCATCTCACAAGGTCCAGCAGGCTCACAAGACCGATCGTAATGATCGACAAAGGTGTCTGGGCCACAGTGAAAGGTTGGGCAAGGTGACGAGTCAGTCGGATTAGCTAAAATTACTCATTTATTTTATTACTTACTAACGGATGCTACTTTATTAATACCTATCTAATGTAGGTACCTGAATACATTTGGGTTTTTCATGTATATTAATAATAATATATATACGGCAAAGACCTCCTGGTGCGTCTACCAGACGCGCCCGGCAGACACGTCCGGCAATGGATGGACGTAGTGACGTAGGAGCGGCCTCATACAAAAAGCGTGATTCTTGTGCCGTTGCGTTGTGGTAGGGGGTAGGGGTGGGTGCCCTCCTTTATGCGCGAGTCCGACTCGCACTAGGCCCGTCTTTAGTATTTATTGTTATAGAGGCAACAGAAATAGGTACATCTGTGAACATTTTAACTATTACGGTTCATGAGATACGACAGCCTGGTGACAGACGGACGCACGGACAGTATGCAACTAGGCACCCCGCACCATGCTACATACACTGTAGCTATATTGTCTACCCACACTCGTGGCAATTACTCGTGGCGATACTGAATGCATCTGTTCCTCGCTACGTCGTCGGCGTCGCGTCTTCGGCGTTGCAGTCTGCAGTGGGTCGGTCGCTTTTGGATTCTTGTATTTTGATAATAAAGGGCGACAGCCCCAGAATTAAATCATCATTTGAAGTAGGTCCATAGAAAACACAGTTGTAAGTCTTCAGACTGCAGACACTTTACGTCTTTATCTCCGACGGGGTATACAGTGGCGCTCTGTTTACGACCACGTTTCGCCAGTCATTTCGTGCCCTCGCCTTCTTCGTTGGTTAGAAGATGCAGGTGAGGGTGATTTAGGCTCTGGAGATGTCGGTAGGGCGGTAGGGCCCCACCGACATCCTTACCAACTTTATTGAAAAATACATAGGATGTTGTTTATGAGCAAATGGCCTCCTCAGCTTTGCCATAAAAATAAATCTAGGAGGCCAAATTCTGGTCACCAAAATTAGAGATTACATGACTAGTAATTGATGCAGTAAGTCATTTTCACAAGCTGATCGGACCCCATAAAAAATTACAACCGGTTGCAATCTGTTGGCATTGGAGATGATTTTTATTGAACTTTCCATCAACCCCTGAGGTTCAAATTATCAAAAAAAAACAAATCTTGTTGAAACCACATGCTGTCTACATCAATATCATGCAAATGAGCTCTTTGTTGTGACAAACAGACATATATTTAGGACATACATTTCCCAGAAATCATAATTTTAAAAACTCAAAGATCATCGGAAACTCCATGTCGATTTTAGTCATGATCCCAAAACTATTATATACCTGTATTAAGTGACACTAGCTGCTACCTACGCCTCGGAGCAGGTGAGGGCGAGTGGGGGCGGGGATCACTTTCCTAGTTCCCAATTCCCACATAATCTCATTCTTCCATCACAACACTTTCCCAGGATTACACGTGATCAAGTCTAGGTACTTAGATCATGTTTAATATTTAATAAATAATTTAAAAAGTTTAATAAATAACTTAGGTTGGGACTAAACAGGACTTTTACTGGTTATAAAGTAAGTACCTATAACTACAGTTATCTGCCAATGAAAGAAAGTCCAGTTAATGTGTGCAGTTTTTCGTGAAGGGCGGCCTTCAACTGCCGTCAACGAAAATAATGTGACTACTGTTAGCGGCTAATTGGAGAAAACCCGCGGATTACCTATGAGACAATTCGAGGACTATTGGGGATTGGTATGAGTCAAACCCAGAAAATTTTACACGAAGAATTGTAAGTTCGGAAACTTTGTTGTCGTTGGGTCCCTCATGAACTGACAGCGGAGCAGCAGCGGGCTCGCGTGGAATGGTGCTCACAGATGCTACTGAAGTACGACCACGGACATTCTAATGCTGTTTATGACATTGTCACAGGAGACGAAACGTGGATTTATTTTTAAGAACCCGAAAAGAAACAGCAATCTTGTGAATGGGTGTTTGAAAATGAGAACAAGCCAACAAAAGTGAGGCAGGCGAGAAACGTTGGTAAAAACATGATCGCGTTTTTTTTCTCAGCTACGGGTCCCATCTGTACAAATTCCACTTGAAGATCAAAAGAGTGTTAATGCCGAGTGGTATTCTACCATTTGTTTACCCAGGTTGTTAGAAAAAGTTCGCGAAAGACGACCCAAAAGCCGCGTTCTCCTACAACATGACAACGCTTCTTCACACACGGCCAACAAAACAAAGTCATTTTTAGCTTCCGAAAAAGTACAACTCGTCACCCGTCCTGCGCATAGCCCCGACCTAGCACCCTGTGATTTCTGTATTTTCCCCAAAATCAAAGATTTGATGAGAGGTTTCACTTTTACCAACTCCGAAGAGGCAGTGATAGCGTTCAATCAGCACGTAGAAAACATGCCTTGAGATCTGTGGTAATCCTGTTTTAAAAAATGGTTCGATTGCATGAAAAAATGTTTAAAATGTAAAGGAGAGTATTTTGAAAAGCAATAAACATAAAATTTTGGTTTTAACATGTTGTTTTTTTAAGTTACGCAAAACTTATAGTGTGACCTACGTATTTATTGAAAACCTGTTCATGTGGAATTACAAAAAGACACCTCAATTTCCTTTGTTGCCCGTGGTCCACCTCGTAGTTCACCCAGGTGAACCACGGGATTTTTTTTTACCCGTGATCCACCTGCATATCCATATGTTTGTAACAGTAAATTATAAAATAAAATTATGGATCTACTTATGATCAAAAAAGCATTAATATTTTTTTTAATCTTATATTAATTTGATAACGTAAACTTATTAAATATAGTTATGTATTCCTGGTACATTTGAGGTTTGTGTCTTTTATAATGGACAATCATTTTCATCTGTACTCGGTGCACCTGTTGACACATTTAAATAAACTAAACGGATCGAGATTCGAATGAGATTTCGATCCGATTTCGAGTGCTTATGTAGTTCTGTAGTCCTAGTATTTTAATCGAGGTTCGTGTCATTTATTAAAAGATGGCCTCACCATCAATGCGACTAACGAAATATGGAATAAAAAAAATAAAATAAAATAACGTTTATTATCTTTGAAGTTTTTAGAAAATTATTTAGATTCGTCAAAAGTTGGTGTGACTCTACCGAGGGTTCCAAAATGCAACGAGACTGAGAAGAGCCCTCAAGAAACTCAGTTCGGCTTTTTTCCAAAATATTTCATCTTAAATTACAGAGTTATTTAGAAAGGAGCAATTCGTGTTACAACCAGGCAGCCTTGTCATCTAAGAAATCATTAATACTATAATAAGCTTTATGGCACAATTTACGTTTTATTAGTTTTTTAAATTTATTAACAGATAAATTTGCTATTTCGGTTGTCAATGTATTATACATTCGAATAAAGTTCCCCGCAAAAGAATTACTCACTTTATGAAGCCTAAATTTAGGAACAGCCAGTTTATCCTTATTTCTTAAGTTTAGATTATGATTATCACTATTTTTCACAAATTTGCTTTTGTTCTTGTGGGTATACAATAAAATTTCATAAATATACTGTGAATACACTGTAAGGATGTTAATATGCTTAAACTTATCTCTTAATGACTCCCGAGACCCCATTCCATAGATAGTCCGGACAGCCCTCTTCTGCAACACAAAGATGCATTCGATATCGGCAGCGTTACCCCACAGTAGTATGCCATATGTCATGATACTGTGGAAGTAGCTGAAGTAGACAAGACGCGCCGTTTTAATGTCTGTAAGTTGTCGGATCTTTTTGACAGCATAGGCTGCAGAACTAAGCCTGGCCGAAATTTTCCCGATATGAGGCCCCCATTGCAATTTGGAGTCTAACGTTATGCCCAGAAAGACAGTGTCATCGACCAATTCTATTATATCATCCCTAACCTTAACACTGGTTTTAACAAGTCTTACATTAGGTAAGGTGAATCTTACACATTTAGTTTTATTTTCATTTAATAATAAATTATTAGCACAAAACCAGTGGACTATCCTAGAGACGGCAATGTTTACATCGTCAAGTTCGCGCTGTCCACGTTTAACTTTAAATATTAAAGAAGTGTCATCAGCTAACAAAACTACCTCGTGGTCGTCTCTTATGAGGTGAGGGAGATCATTAATATAAACTAGAAAAAGAAAAGGTCCCAAAATTGAACCCTGCGGTACCCCCATTGCTACAGGAGAACCAGGTGACTGTTTACCATTGATCACTACTTTCTGGACCCTATCACTTAAGTAAGAATTGACGAAATTCAAGGCCGTCCCCCGGATTCCGTAATGATCAAGTTTCTTAATTAAAGTCTGGTGTTGAACGCAATCGAAGGCCTTAGATAAGTCACAGAATACACCATAAGCATCATATGACTCATCCCAGGCCCTGTATATACACTCTAATAATTTAATTCCGGCATCAGTGGTGGACCGACCACGAGTGAAACCGAATTGTTTTGTATGTAAAAGTTTATTAACGTTAAAGTGATTTTGCATTTGATTAAGCATAATTTTTTCAAAAATTTTACTAAATGTAGGTAGTACAGAAATGGGACGGAAATTGGACGGATCTGAAGTACTACCCGATTTAAACAGGGGAATTAATTTTCTAGATTTCATTAAATCAGGGAACACACCACTATCAACACAATTATTAAATATTATTACTAGTTCAGGAGCAACCATTTCAATAAAAGAATTTACTAAATACACAGAGATGCCCCAGAGGTCAGCTGTTTTCTTGATATTTAAAGATTTAAAAGTTTTTAAGATGGTGTTTATGTTAACTTTACTGAATTTAAATATAACGTTACAACAAGGAACGTTTGCTTTTAACAAAGATTCTGCAATGGGGGTTGAAGAGCCTAGGATTTTTGTCAAAAAAAAAAAATTTTCAAATTCGTTAGCAACCTCGAAGTCTGATGTTGTTATTTTACCATTTATATTAAGTTTAAAATTATTATCATTTAATTTTTGTTGACCTCTTTCCGCGTTTATAATTTTCCAAGTAGATTTAACTTTGTCTGCACTATTGAGAATTTTATCACTTATATATTTTGATTTAGCTGCTAAACAATCTGCTTTAAACTTTTTTGAATAAGTTTTAACATAATCTAGAAATTCAACTGATCTATTAAGCTGTCTTTCTGAGTATAGTTCATAAAGTTTTTGTCTACTTTTGTGTATACCCTCAGTGGCCCATTCACTGAAAGTAGGACTATCACTAATCATGACCTCCTTAGACTTGAATAAGGAGTTGAACTCGTTGTAAAAAGAATCAAAAAATAATTTATACATTACATTAGGATCTAAGGCAGTGTCTAAGAATGGAATTTTATTGCAAAGTCCAACCCTCATACGTTCTAAGCGGTCACCAGTTATTGGTCTACATAATATTTTATGTTTTATAACTTTTTCTTTAGTGATTTTAAAAGATGCTGTTTGCCCACAATGGTCTGAATCTAGCTTTTTTATAATACTTTTACTTTCTGGCAACATATCGCTGTATATATTATCCAGGCAAGTGGCTATTGTAGCACAATATCTAGTAGGCTCCAAAAATAAGTTTGTAAGATTGTGTGATTTAAATAAATTTAAAATATTATAACTCATAGGCGTATTAACAAGTAAATCGACATTAAAATCACCACAAACTATTAGGTACTTATTAGTTTTTCCAAGTTTACATAGAACTTTGTCAATAAGTTCCTCAAATTCGCAAAAGGGCGAGGTTCCAGGTTTATACACGCATACTAATAGTAGTATGCGTGTATAAACCTGGAACCTCTGGAATGGAGCAATTCATAGGAATTGCTCCATTTCCACGCAAGACAGTTCGACTTTACACTCTAGAGAAAGAGCCACAATATCTTTCCGTTCTTTAAATTTAAGTTTTTTATTTAATAAAATCAAAGATCCCCCCCGTACTGTGGTCACCCTGCAGAATGCACTACCAACCCGGTGATTACTGAAATTGAACATGAGCTCATTCGACTTACGCATATGTTCTGTAATACAAAAAATATCAATATTATCTGAATTCATTAACAGTTCCAACTCTAACTCTTTGCCATGTGTTAAACAACCAATATTTTGATGCCCTATGTTGATATAATTTACATTTTTTGATTTGGTTTCATTTGGAGGGCATTTTTTAACATAATTAATATTTGTAACTAAATTTAATTCAATTAATTGACTATGTCTGCTAAAGGGTAATATTGCCTCTGTTGTCGTAGAACTTAATTTAAATTACTTGGAACAGATTCCAAAGTCTTAACACTAAATCTACATTGCTCAATAGAAGCAGTTTTGTCAGCCAAGTTCTTGGCTGAAGTGTAAAAATAATTGAATAGCAAACTCGCTATTTGTCTCTTATAATGCTTTGGTAGAAAATACCTACCTTTGTTTACATAAACAATATGTTTGTTATCGTTAAACTTACTGTCAGAAGTTGACAAATTGTATTTATATACAGTTCTCTTAAAAACAGAATTAAAGTCAATTACATGGAATTTATTATTATATTGGCTAGTTAAATTGAGTTGTAAATTTATCTTATATCTAAGAGAATTTTCCACGTCTGGCACACCTTTTATATATGGTAATGTAAACATTACTACATGTTCAACATTTAAGTTTTGCATTTTGTCAAAGTATAGGGATAGTTCATTTTTGTTAATTTTACCCCTGTTTGAGCAGAAAATAATTATTTTACTAAAGTTAATACTATCAGGCGTTACTTTTCGGAAGTCCATAGTTAAATTAAATAAATCTAACTCAATTACGCGTAGTTTATTATATGCTGTTCCCCCGGATCGTGACGTCCATCGGTATAGAGCTAGTCTAACTTATTTAGGTCCCATATCTGATAAAGTTGCCAAAATTTTACGTAAAAATAATATTCATGTCGCGTTTAGAACGGACAACACTATCCGGAGAAACATTTGCAATGTTAAGGAGAAAATTGGGGATGACAGGAAGTTTGGTGTGTATAGGCTTAAGTGTGGGGATTGTGAGGGTGTTTATATTGGCCAAACCGGCCGTAGCTTCGCGACGCGGTATAAAGAACATATATCAGCTTTTAGAAACAATCGTCCAGAACGGTCTCATTTCGCAAAACATTTGTTGGATTCCGGTCACTCCCTACCTAATCCTCACACTTATGACGTTCTGCACACCT
The DNA here is from genome assembly GCA_963556515.1 of Nudaria mundana. Lineage (NCBI taxonomy): Eukaryota > Metazoa > Arthropoda > Insecta > Lepidoptera > Erebidae > Nudaria > Nudaria mundana. The sequence goes on along the minus strand of OY748291.1, from coordinate 191,177 downwards.
GCAACAAAGGACTGAGGCTTTCGGTTTTGGAACAATTAGAAATCTACAAACATAGACGCTTGAACCCTAATATTTTAAATGATCAACTTAATTTCGCCTCTTCCCCTTTGCTGCGGGTAGGTATACGTCATTCAAACAACGGTGTTGGGTAGACATAAAATAATTTGGTATTATGGTTGTGGGTAGAAATAAAAAACCTAGCATATAAATAGGTGCGGTTTACGAGTTGTGGCTCATTCGGTCGCCGTGCGCCGAGCCATCGACATCTCCTGATGATGCCCCTGGTTGGGGGCGAAACACGTGTCGAGGTTTTTATTATTTTTTGCACGATAACACAACTCTCATATTTATTCTATTTTCAAAATTATTTCTCTATTCTTTCGGCCTAAGTGGGTTTGGAGGGCGGACTTGTGCATGAATAAATACGAGAGTTGGGTAATTTGCATGTGGCGGAATATTGCAAAGTAGTTAGATTTATTTAATTTAATTATTTTACTGTTTGAGTCAAAATTATATTCTAATATCTTTTGCATAATTTCATTTAAAGATGCACCTGGATAACAGTTATTAATAATTGAATAACAATTTGAATTACATTGTTGTATCAGAAAAGAACCAAAATCAGTTCCAATATCATCACTAAATAAAATTAGTTTAGTATAACCAGTATGACTATTACTTTTTACACTGTCACACAATTCATACACTAATGAAGTAGAAGCCTGGTGCTCCAAAGATTGAGGAGGACTTGTGCAGTTGATGTTACACAAGTGGTTATTTATAAAGGTATTAAGGCGCTCAGTATTATAATTAGATGTTTTGAGTACCTTATCTATACTTGATGAACACTTATTAAAGTCTTTTAGAGACCATTCATATTTCTTAGTTACATACTCTAACTCAAATTGCAAATTTTTTATTTGTGACTCTAAGCGTTGTGTGTCAGTGTAATATTTTAAATGACTTTGTTTAAGTTCTAACATAGATAATTTAGCTTGTTCCCTTAATTTTAAACTAGAGTTAACATTTTTACACTTTTTGATTAAGATTCTATGATATTTTAATTGTTTCTTTGATTTTAAAATGAATTTCTTTATTTTTAGGTATTTTTTTAGTTTATTCCTGCTGCAAAAATAAACTGGCTTGTCCAGTTGGTATGAACTGTCATTGGTAAGATCTATAGTAGACAAGTCCAGGTTTGGAACTGTTGCAGAAGGAACAAACTGCGGAGTACCACTCATTAGCTCGTTATAAAGGTTATCCGTTTGTTGGACTACGACTTGCTCGGCAGCTGACTCCAGGTGTAAGATGCGCCCCTGGGCATCCCGTATCTCCTGTTCCAGCAAGGTAGTCCTCCTCAAGGTCCCTTCATACTCATCACTGCACTCTTGAAACCTATCTACTATTGATTGAAGGTGGTTCCGCTGCATTACAATTTCATCATAACTAATATGAAGCCTAGCTAGTTCAGATTTTAGTTTTTTACTATCGTCTAAAGCACCTATCAACAAGTTTTCATTTTCTTCTCTTTCTTTTTCTAATTGTAAACAGAGCTCTGTTTTAGATTTAAGTTCCTGCAACACCAGCTGAAGTTTGGGCTCCTCCTGCTGGCGGGATAAGGCTCTACGGCTACGGGTATTCATATTCTCGACAAATAAGTGCAATTAAACGCAATTTAGAAAATACAAGTCGGTAGTTCGAGGTTATGTTAGGTACCGGTAAATCGGCGCGGTTGACGGCCAACAACTCAACGCTCCTTAATAGACCGTTGAGGACCTTGGCCGTCAAAACAATAAGAGGGTACCGCACGATCTCCGGAGAGGCTGCATGTCTCCTAGCCCCTCCATGGGACCTGGAAGCGAGAGCCCTTGCGTCATTGTTCCAATGGCGCAAGGAGGCGCTGGAGCGGGACCACAGGCCTACGTCTCGAGAAATCGAGGAACGGCGGTCCCAACTCCACCAGGATCTCATGGAGTCATGGAGGGTGCGACTTGAGCAACCCAGATGGGGTAGCACCATCATCGCGGCGGTGAGACCGATCATGGACGATTGGCTGCAGAGGCAGCATGGTGACCTCACGTATCGTGCGACGCAGATCGTTACCGGGCATGGATGCTTCGGTAGCTATCTGTTTCGCATCCATCGTGAGGTCACACCCCGGTGTCAACATTGCGAGGTTTCCGGCGACGACACCGCACTCCACACGTTGGTGGAGTGCTCAGCGTGGGCGAGTCAGCGCCGGGACTTCGTAGTGGGTCTGGGCGTGGATATCCTCTCGCTGGAAACCATGCTCCAAGCCATGGTCTCCAGCGCGAGTAGGTGGAACGCGGCCGTGTCCTTCTGCGAGCAAGTCATGCTCGCGAAGGAGGCGGCCGAGAGGGAGAGGGAGCGTACCCTTCCCGCCGAGTTCCGTAGTCAGCGGCGAGGGCGCCGCAGACTCATCTACGCCCAAGACCATCGACCTCCATGATCGGGGCCTGAGGACGGCGGGATCGCCACCCACCGTCCTTACAGAAGCAGGCTAGAAGGGTTGCGTGCTGCGGGGCCTCTGCCCCATAGCACGCAACCAGATTCACTCACTGACGCGGGATAAAACCCTACCCCAACGACGCGGGATTCTCATCCCGACCTAACCCCCGCAGAGACCACAGGGGTGGTCAAAGTCCGCCGGGCGCCACTGGAAATACGTTCTGCTTGTAACCAGAGACGCCCGGCAACGGACGTTAGAGCGGCCGCGGCCCTAGGCCGCGGAATTAAAAAAAAAAAAAAAAAAGGTACCGGTAAATTAAAATCAAAACTTTTCTGTACTTACGAAAATAGATCGCCTGTTTTCAATGTTGAGTATATGAATAAACACGTATAATAAAATAATTTTACCTATTATAGGAGAAACATTATGTCATTGTATTTACGTGAAATAACATTGAACAATACGGTCAGCTGATTCGTCACTTTTTAGCTTATTTTTACACTAATATACACAAAATTCTTTGAAATGATTATTTTTGCACTACTATTGTGATGATATTGGAGTTATCTGATGTAATTTGTATTTATTTCACTAATAAATTTATAAGAGCTAAAATTTTACGACTGTTCAATAGTGTTGCCAGACGCAGAAAAAAGGGTACAATATTAGGTACAATTAACAGCTCTGTCTACCTCATCAAAGCATAAAACAGAAGAATTCTCTAGTCTATATGACATTTTTTAAGCACGATCAAAGGTGAACGGTTTCTGAACAAAACTTCTTCGAACACATTTTGAATAAACCAAACTGAGCAAGATAAGAGTTGGAGAGTGCTCTTTTGTAGTTCTGTACTCCTAGTACTTTTGTTGTTTGTGTATCTTATAATAGAGAGTTAAGGGACCCAAGCGGCTCTGGTAAGATATATCCATACTGCCCTACTAGGCGCATGACACATTTTTTTTGTCCCGATGAAAAATAAAGATATGTGTCAACAGGTGCGCCAAGTACAGATGAAAATGATTGTCCATTATAAAAGACACAAACCTCAAATGTACCAGGAATACATAACAACATAAGAGCCTTCAAGAGAGACTGACCATAATATAGTCATAAAATTATAATATTTTAAAGGGTTATAAAACCAAAACATTGAAGTAGTACCTACCATGGGAAATTTTTCTTCCCCATAGTCCTACTAGACTGCTTGGTAGTACTATCGGAAGAAAAAAACTCCCGTGGTACTACTGGGCAACAAAGGAATTATTAGCGTAGTTCTTCTAAAGCTATGAGAGAGGGCTAAGTATCAGGTGGACCACGGGTACAAATTATTTCCCGTGGCGCAACTAGGTGAACTACGGGGAACGAAAAAATTTCTGTGGTACACCAGGTGGACCTGAGGTAAAAAAAATCCTGTGGTTCACCTGGGTGAACTACGAGGTGGACCACGGGCAACAAAAGCTCAATTTTATTTATTTATATGTATGTACGCATGTTTGTGCCATAAAGCTTATTATAGTATTAATGATTTCTTAGATGACAAGGCTGCCTGGTTGTAACACGAATTGCTCCTTTCTAAATAACTCTTTATTAGATTTAAGATGAAATATTTTGAAAAAAGCCAAACTGAGTTTCTTGAGGGCTCTTCTCAGTCTCGTTGCATTTTGGAACCCTCGGTAGAGTCACACCAACTTTTGACGAATCTAAATAATTTTCTAAAAATTTCAACGATAATAAACATTGTTTTATTTTATTTTTATTTTATTTTGTTACCTCGCATCTTCCCTCAACATAATGTCACTGGTTGTTCAGGCCAGTGAAGCAATACAACAAGGGATTGCAGCAGAGTTATTGGTATTGATAATCCAGTGTGTCCAGTCTATTCTTTAAGCTAGTGTCACTAAGTGTTACAACATCAATAGTTTCTAGTCTTTAATATAATTAATGCAATCCTGCACTCAACTCAATTTACTCAAATACAGGTCAGGAGTTATGTAGACGAAGGCCTATGTCCTTAACCAAATAGATGTGCCTCAACACCTACAATGACATTAACAGTACCGGTTTTTGATATATATGAATTATTATGTATATGAATTGGTATAAGTAACATTAATTAAGTACTTAGGTACATTACATTTTAGTCATTTGTAGGTATTGTGTAGGTATGTACTTCACTCTCAATATGATACTTATCTGACATTCCAGACATTAAATTGAGAGTGGGACAGTGCTCATGGCTGGTGAGTCTTTCAATACCATGCAACATTCTTAAATCCACCAAATTATTAGTCCAGCAAATTCCTAACCTTGTAATTAATAATTGAAGTATGTTATTGGATCTCACTGATACACAAGTTTATCAATAACTGCATGCTCACTCGCACAGCACTCACACACACCACAGACAGCGTCAGCGACGGGCAGGTCTCGGTGCAGCAGGCGGCGCCACAGCGCGGGCTCGGCGGCGGCGCGTCTCCAGGCACGGCACGAGGCGCCAGCTCGCGCCAGCTCCTTTCCCTCCAACCACGCGAACACCTCGCGCAGCACCACCGCGCATCGCAATGTCTCATTTTGCCACTCCGAATCGGCCCACATAACCTTTGCGCCTTGGCTCTCGTCGCTTGCTGACAATTATGTATAGATGTCCGTGCTTTGGATGGAGACCCAGATCCTTTGGCCGTTTAAAATTTATAATAGGATCTGTCCTACAGGAAACATTATTTTTCTTGTGATTCCTTCCGAGAGTGTAGTCGACTCAGTCAGACGTACGAACACAGATCTAATAGAGATACGTACGAAGAACCTATCCTATATTATGACTGGTATGAACCCCAACTACGCAATAAACAACAAAAAACATGTACATACAATAAACTAAACCCCTAAACACCTCTAAACTTATAATAAGAACAAAATGAAAATTCAATCAATCGCACAAAATTACACTGCATGGCAGATTTGACAGATCAATCCTCAAATAACATGACAGTGACAGTTATGTCATAACTGTCAAAGTTGTTTTTGTACTACTTTTCTTTTACAAGAGTAATATTTACTACTCTAATTATCTTTATTTACAATAAGAATTACAATATACAAAATAAACATAATTATAGACTAAAAATATTTATATTACAAAATATCGTTTAAAAAATCCTCCGCGTCATTGCCGACTGGGAAGGTTCCCAGAATGCTGGCTGTGTTGCCACGTTGGATGGCGATACTTATTCTTTGGGCCAGAAAATAGCCAGCCTTCTGGTCCTGAGAAGCATCGATTAGGCGTTTAGCAATGATTTTGTACTACTATTTCCAGCAGGCCTAACATGGCCAAAGGAAGAGGTTATCGATAATCAATTATATGGCCGGAAACAAAGACCTTATAATACAACGGACATAGGATCTAGAACAAATCGCAAGAAAATAATGTCCCGAGTCGACCTATACATTATACATAGGCATACATAGATATAAACAAATTTCATATTAAAATTTAAACCTTGATTCAACGGAATAGTGTTCACTTTTGTTTGCACTAATTTATCGCATTACGTAGCTTCTATCTGTCCGCCTGACTAATTCACCTTATGCAGCTTATACTTGAACTACGTGAACATAGAAACAATGGAGTAGGTTTATTTTGTTAAAGTCTTTTAAGGATTCCATGATATGTACCTACGTAGGCGTAGTAATTAATGTAAGACTACAATAAATTCCATAATCTTATAAATTGTAATTACTTGTTTATGTTAGACGAAATAAGCTGAAAAACTAATTAACGACTGACAAAGATTTTTTTTTTCGAGTCAATTTCATAATAAGTAACTGTAGTGTATGAATAACAAAAAGGGAATTAATGAATTTAACTAATTATAATATTATAAATGCCAAACTTCTTGCGGGTGTCAAAGTTCTTCCGCTTTCATTACTATTTTCATAACGCTATGTCGCTACGTCTACTACAAGATAGCCGTGTTTCAAGTGACTGAATTAGTTGCTAAAACTGCGCATCATTAATTTATTTTTATCTTATGGTTAATTTTTGGGATACGAAATTATTGGCTACTAGCTGATCACCGTGACTCCGCCCGCGAGATATAGTTATATAAAATAAATCTAACTACTTTGCAATATTCCGCCACATGCAAATTACCCAACTCTCGTATTTATTCATGCACAAGTCCGCCCTCCAATCCCACTTAGGCCGAAAGAATAGAGAAATAATTTTGAAAATAGAATAAATATGAGAGTTGTGTTATCGTGCAAAAAATAATAAAAAACCTCGACACGTGTTTCGCCCCCAACCAGGGGCATCATCAGGAGATGTCGATGGCTCGGCGCACGGCGACCGAATGAGCCACAACTCGTAAACCGCACCTATTTATATCCTAGGTTTTTTATTTCTATAATAATTTTTTTCTATAATAATATCCCCCGCAAAATCAATGAGAGGTCACTGGAAACACTGGCCGTGGATTCAGAGGTTGCTATTATCCTTAGTAAGTCTGATTCTAAGGATAGTATCAAAAACTTAGTATCCCATCATATTAAAACATCCTTACACACACAGACAGACCCTCTCCCGATTCTATTACTGCAGGGTCGTTGCGGCGGAGGATTGTCGGCTCTGGTTTGGTCGTCGCTAACTCCGATAAAGGCAACAGCATTGTTGTCTTGGAGCGTGATGACTATAACCAGAAAGTCGATGATGTTCTACAGACCGACGACTTTGTGGTGCTACGATCGGACCCCACTAAAAAGTTTTCTAACGATTTGAAAGAATTAGTTAAAAGTACCCGCTTTGTTTTTGACAATGGGAAATACGACAAAGTTATATCAATGAATCCACGACCTCCAATATTATACGGTTTGCCAAAGATCCACAAGGAAGGCGTCCCCATCCGCCCGGTGGTGTCCAGCATCGGTTCCCCGTCATATGATCTAGCAAAATCACTTAATAACATCCTTAGGGGGAAGACTGCCTTTTCGCCTCGTTATAGTCTTAAAAATACGACTGACTTAATCAATCGTATACGGGATATCAAGCTTCCCCCTAATGCAAGGTTGCTTTCACTGGATGTCGATAACTTGTTTACTAATGTCCCTTACGAGGAATGTTTAACAATACTTAAAGATCTTTTTGAAAAACAGCGTCTACATCCAGGGGAGGCGGCTGAGCTAATCGATTTAACTTCTTTATGCATGAACCAAAACTATTTTCAATTCAACAACAAGTACTATCTATTTAAGCATGGACTGGCGATGGGTTCACCTTTGAGCCCATTTCTGGCCGATGTTTTTATGGATAGGTTTGAAAATAGTTACATTGTAGGTAACGAAAACATCCATTATTATTATAGGTACGTTGACGATATATTATTGTGTTGGCGGGGCACCGATGTGGAACTTACGGATTTCTTATCTCATTTGAATAGTGTTCACCCTAAAATCAAATTCAAACTCGAGTTAGAGAAGGATAGGTCCATAAATTTCTTAGATTTGACTATTACTAGAAATGAGGGTGGGCATGAATTCCGGATCTTTCGCAAACCCACTCATACTGACACAGTAATTCCTGCTACTTCCTGTCATCCTTGGCAGCACAAGCTTGCCGCCTTCCACAGCTATGTTCACAGGCTATTTTCGGTTCCACTTTCTCAAATAAATTGTAACCGCGAATTAAATATTATTTATCAAATTGCTAAATCTAATGGTTACAGTACCAAGCTTAGGACAACTTAGTTGGAAGGCGGCGAGCCTCAATTACGCGTAGTTTACTATATGCTGTTCCCCCGGATCGTGACGTCCATCGGTATAGAGCTAGTCTAACTTATTTAGGTCCGATATCTGATAAAGTTGCCAAAATTTTGCGTAAAAATAATATTCATGTCGCGTTTAGAACGGACAACACTATCCGGAGAAACATTTGCAATGTTAAGGAGAAAATTGGGGATGACAGGAAGTCAGGTGTGTATAGGCTTAAGTGTGGGGATTGTGAGGGTGTTTATATTGGTCAAACCGGCCGTAGCTTCGCGACGCTGTATAAAGAACATATATCAGCTTTTAGAAACAATCGCCCAGAACGGTCTCATTTCGCAAAACATTTGTTGGACTCCGGTCACTCCCTACCTAATCTTCACACTTATGACGTTCTGCACACCTGCAACAAAGGACTGAGGCTTTCGGTTTTGGAACAATTAGAAATCTACAAACATAGACGCTTGAACCCTAATATTTTAAATGATCAACTTAATTTCGCCTCTTCCCCTTTGCTGCGGGTATACGTCATTCAAACAACGGTGGTGGGTAGACATAAAATAGTTTGGTATTATGGTTGTGGGTAGAAATAAAAAACCTAGGATATAAATAGGTGCGGTTTACGAGTTGTGGCTCATTCGGTCGCCGTGCGCCGAGCCATCGACATCTCCTGATGATGCCGCTGGTTGGGGGCGAAACACGTGTCGAGGTTTTTTATTATTTTTTGCACGATAACACAACTCTCATATTTATTCTATTTTCAAAATTATTTCTCTATTCTTTCGGCCTAAGTGGGATTGGAGGGCGGACTTGTGCATGAATAAATACGAGAGTTGGGTAATTTGCATGTGGCGGAATATTGCAAAGTAGTTAGATTTATTTTATTTAACTATGGACTTCCGAAAAGTAACGCCTGATAGTATTAACTTTAGATATAGTTATCTCGGCCCCGATTCCCGTGGGAATACATTACCGAGAATCCAAATAAAAAGAAAATAACAGTACATACACGAAATAAAATGACATGTGTAATTATATTTATGACAAAACAATGGTACCCTGTGAAAATTAAAAACATTTTTGGGCTTATCTCCTCCATTCAATCAAGGGATTCTTGTACAAGTTTCATAAAGATCGGACCTCTTTTTGTTATGTCCATAAAATGAGCCGAACAAACAAGATTGTTATTTTTTGGATCAAAATATTCTTCTCGCCGTGCTAGGGCAATAATATTTTTCCATTGTGCACAGTGTACTGGATCCCGAGGAAAACTGAAATAGATGTTGGTTCATATAACGAAAAAAAAATCATAAAGAGCCAAGGCGTCTCCACTATAATCTTTGTTCCAAATAGTTTTATCGCTATCGGTAATCCGAATAAATCTGAATGGTCATTTTGTTAGTACATTATTCAGTGAAAATGAAATGGTCTCTCTTTCTTTTTACTGAGCTTGGGATGAGTTCGAAAGAGACAGATAGGTACTTCGGTATTGGACTGGATTGCAATATTTACTTTTGTCTTTTAATTTATTATCGACGAAATACTGTATTTTAAGTGAAATAATAAATTGCAAATAATAAAACAAAAGCTTATTTACTGAAAATATGATACACCGTCTTCAATTTGCTTTTTTTTCGTAGTTTTTACACGTTTTTACAATACAGTACGGCATTGTGCAACGTGTTGTCGTTCAGTTGTCAAAATCAAGACTGGCGCGCGATTGTTTCTCTTTTAGCGTTTTGTTTCTCTTTTAGTTCGGACACTTTTGAGCGATGGTCCGAAATCCATGGTATTTAAAATCATTGGCCGGAAATTTCAATGGCGATATCTCTATTTTCGATAACATGTGGTGACATCCCAGTGTACACTATTTGTTGGATGAACGAATGGTTCGGCAAATGCGAGCATGGCGCTCGCATCTCGCATGTCGACTTTTTATAAATCGTTTGACACTTCTAAACCATACTACAGAACCACAGAAGCATAGACCAACACGGTCGTCGTATACGCTGTCGCCGCATACGACCACAGAAGGAACGATTGCCTGAAGGCCGACTGATGCGCTGTGCAAAAATCCAGGCCCAAACGCTCAATTGCAATACCGAACAACGTTTACTTTCCTTGTCCCGCACTGCGAACTAGTTCACAGTAACTTCATCACCTTCATCCCAATAATGTCAGTTCAACTGTGAATCCGGAACGAAGGTACTATAATCACGCGGGCCGCGGCAATCAGACTACTACATTTAAACGTTACTATAAGTAATAGATAGTTTGATCTCTGCGACATTATTTAAAACCGACATTCCTAGGGTAGTCCATATTACCTGGGGATCGTGCGAGCATGGCCGTGTACGGGGCTTCTGTATGGGCGGCGACACTGACGGCCAACAACGCTTCTATACCTACTACACATATCGTTGAGGACCTTGGCTGGTCCCAACTCTGCCAGGATCTCATTGTATGCACCAATGATTACTTTTGCACTCTGTCTCTATAAAGGGCAATGCAACCCATGATAACACTTAGGCCCAGAGTCTGCACATGAGAAAATGATATGCCAAAGTTGCTTTGAATCACAATAATTAATTTATAAAGAAATAATTTATGCCTAACCTATATTCCAAAATATTTATATTTTTATCTCTTTAATATCTGTGTAATTTGATTAAAGTTATTGATAACTCTGCCTGTACATAGGTACCTTCATAGATATATTTATTTAAAATTGTCTTTATGATATTCTATTCAACCTTACTGACCTCCACCACAGATATAAGAATATAGTAATATAGTATATAGTTTTTTTGTAAATATTTGAAATAAATATCTGATATTGATTATGAAATATAGCACATTTTTTTTTTTAATTCCGCGGCCCAAGGCCGCGGCGGCTCTAACGTCCGTTGCCGGGCGTCTCTGGTTACTAGCAGAGGGTATTTCCAGTGGCGCCCGGCGGACTTTGACCACCTCTGTGGTCTCTGCGGGTATTGGGTCGGGACGAGAATCCCGCGTCGTTGGGGTAGGGTTTTATCCCGCGTCAGTGAGTGAATCTGGTTGCGTGCTATGGGGCAAAGGCCCTGCAGCACGCAACCCTTCTAGCCTGCTTCTGTAAGGACGGCGAGTGGCGATTCCGCCGTCCTCAGGCCCCGATCATGGAGGTCGATAGTCTTGGGCGTAGTCGCGGAGTCTGGGGCGCCCTGGCCGCCGACTACGGAACTCGGCGGGGAGGGTACGCTCCCTCTCCCTCCCGGCTGCCTCCTTCGTGAGTGTTTGTTGGTTTTTGGAATAAAAGACAGGAGCTCGTACTAATACGTGTCGTGTATTTCAGTCGGCCATGTTACAAAGTGAGGAAAGAAGGAAGTGAACATAGACAAGACAATATTGATATAATCTAAGCATAGACTAAACTAGGCTATGGCTTACAAGCTAATATAATATTATGACATCTTCCCTTTAAGTAACTTATATTTTAAATTCTTATATAAAAATAACAAAACGCATTTTAGTGTTTTGACACGAGACAATTTGACGTTTTATAAGATTCTGACAGTTGACATAATTTGACGTTGTCAATTCGACGATTGTTTCTAAATGTAAACAAACAATGGTTTACAACATTTTAGTTTACTAATTAATTACTTATAACTAAGTACATGACAATGAATACAAAACAATGTTTATAAGACTGTGTCTATAAGACGTTGTGGTTGCCTTATCTCTCTTCCTGAACTAGAATATTTCTTAATTGGTTGACTGCTAGTACGTTGAGGAGATTGACTATGAGAAATTTTAGAGTAATCATTTGTATAACAAGGAGTATAACTGATATAAGTTTGATTGGAACTGACTGGTTGAGTGTGAAAATTATTAGTCTGTGTGTTATGTGAATGAAAAGAATATTGAGACTTTGGTCTAAGTGTTATGTATTGTCTATTGCGACGATATGTACCAAATTTACTTTTTATGATATACGACCTAGGTTCAGGACTAACTTGTTGTATAATACCTGGAAACCAAGACGATTGTGGATGTTTTTGAAACATAACATGACTATTTACCTCCAAGGGTTTAAGATCTTTGGAATTTTTGTTGTAATACTCTTTCATCTTATGTAAATTTTGATTATTGACTTGTTTAAGATGTCTATAGTTACACAATTTTGGTTTTAAAAGTTTTTCTACTATAGGTAGCTTTGTACGAAGTCTACGTGACATGGAAAGTTGTGCTGGTGAACATAAATTGTTTTTGGGAGTATTGCGATATTGCAGTAATGCTAAATATGGATCAGTATTATCAAGTAAACATTTTCTAAGCATATTTTTAATTATGCCTACTGTCCGTTCTACCATACCATTTGAACGGCTGTGATAGGGACTGGAAGTGACATGGTGAATATTCCAATCTTGTGTGAAATCATGAAAAGATTTGGAATTCATCGGTGGACCATTATCTGACATTAATGTATGGGGAATACCATGACGAGCAAATATTGATTTTAGCTTGATTATGACTTGGTCTGCACTGTAACCATTACTTAAAATTGCTATCTCAACATATTTTGAGAAATAATCGACTACAATTAAGTATGTATGCTTGTTGAACTCAAAGAAATCTATACCAACCTTATGCCAAGGAATGTATTTGTAATCATGTGGTAATAGACTTTCTTTAGTGTTACTCTTTCTTAAAGTGAGACAAATTTCACAATTACTGATGTAATTATCTATATCTTGACTAATATTAGGCCAGTAAATTGTATGTCTTGCCAAATTTCTACAACTATTCAAGCCTTGATGACCTTCATGTAATAGTTTTAAGAAATCTTTTCTTAAAGAAATAGGTATAATAACTCTATCTGACAAAAATAAAAGGTTATTAGCATAATCGTTATCTGGTATATATCATCTTTAACAGGAAAGAAAGGTTTAATACAATCTTCTACTTTATGCTTTGAATTTGGAAATCCATTTTTACAGTAATTAATAAGAGTTTGAAGAGTTTGGTCAGACCTGGTAGCTTTAAAAAACGAAATCTGCCATAGGGGCTTATAAAAGTACATAGTTTGGATGATTCTTCATCTAAGACAAGATTCCAAAAGCCTGACTTAGCGTCTAAATTTGAAAAATAACATGAACCATTTAGTTCTGCTTTAATTTCATCAATATGTGGAAATGGGTAATGTGAACGTTTAATAGCTTTATTTAACTTACGTGGATCTAAACATAATCTAATGCTTTCATCCTTTTTAGAGACAATTACCATAGAGTTGACCCAATCAGTTGGTTCATCAACTCGAGCAATAATACCAGTGACTTCTAACTTATTAAGTTCTGCCTTGACTTTATCCTGTAATTTAAAAGGAATTTTTCTACTTGCGTCTACCGACGGCTTGACATTTTCGTTGAGAGTTAAATGACATTTATAGTTTTTAAGAGCTCCTATTCCATTAAAAACCTTACTATATTTCTTTAGTATTGACAGACTGTTTGACTCTGCGGGGACTTTGTGACACATTGACTGTGATATGACTTGACTTTGACTGTAAATTGTTGTTCTGGCTATGCTGACTAAGTGTGTAGTTTGGACTGTGTTCAGATATGTTTTCATCAAAGGTTACTGACTGTATTCTTTTTATGACTTTTAACTGTTGACATGACTGTCTACCCAGAATATTTTTGCAATCTAACTGTGTAATATGGAAACACAAGTTGTATGATTTGTCATTATACTTACATGGTAATGTACAATAACCGATTGTAGGTATACTTTGACCTGTAAATGTTGTCAAGTTAAATGGTGTTTGTATAAGATTTATCTCTTGCAACGCTAGTTTTTCAAATGCTTTCTTAGACATCAAATTCACATCTGCACCTGAATCAATAAGTAAGCAAACAGATTGACTACAGATACTTAGGGTTATTGACCATTGGTTACTATCTTTTACAGAATTACATTGATAAACAGCACCTAGAAAAGCTTGATCATCATTAGAAAAATCTTCTTGTACATAATTAACATATTTTTGCTTGGACTTACACATCTTTGAATAATGATTAAGTTTTTGACAGAAATTACATTTTGCACCAAGAGCAGGACATTTAAAACGATGTGTTTGACCACACTTTGGACACATTGAGTTATTCATAGACTGATTGTTACCTTTATAACCATTGGGACTGCTATAACTCGATGAATGGGATGTATTGTATGACTGGTTAGGATTGTACCTTGACTGTTGACTGTGACTCTGACTTCTTGATTGACGATCCTGTGACTGCGGATTGTACCTTGATTGTTGACTGTGACTCTGAATTCTTGATTGACGATCCTGTGACTGCGGATTACACCTTGATTGTTGACTACGACTATGATTTCTTGACTGATTTCTTGACTGACGATGTTGTGAATGACTTCTACTGGACTGTTGACTACTTCTGTTATGTATACTATTTATACTAGCTACAGATGAATTGGGATTTGTGCCTGATAATATTTGAACTTCTTTCCGGGACGATTCTAGTGACTTAGCAATATTTATAGTGGCATCTAAAGTGGTAGGTAATTCTTGCAAAATTTTCTCTTTAATGTATTGATTCTGATCATTTAGATTCCAACTAAATATATCTTTTAGTAAATCGTCTTGCAATTCACCAAAATTACACTGATGGGCTATATTTTTGAGATCTGTTATATAACTGTCCAGCTGTTCATTTTGCAGTTGCTTTCTGTTAAAAAGTTTATGCCTTATCATGGTTATATTGACTTTTGGGCTGAAATAACCTGCAAATCTGTCGATCAACACTTGTAGCTTGACTGTTTCGACATCTAGGTTGAAAGAATAAAATATGTGAAGGCAATCTGGTCCTATGTAATGTAATAAAAGTGCAACTTGCCTATCTTCGCTTTCTTGATCATATTTAAATGCTTTGAGATATATTTTGAATTTGGTGATCCAATTTTTCCACGTGAGCGGCATGTTGGATGCATGAACGTCCATGTGCTTGAGGCGACCCGACGACGTTGAAGATTGGTCCATTTTTTTCTTTTGGTTGATCCAGTTCTTCCTAAGACACGCCAGTTTACACCACACCTGATGTTTGTTGGTTTTTGGAATAAAAGACAGGAGCTCGTACTAATACGTGTCGTGTATTTCAGTCGGCCATGTTACAAAGTGAGGAAAGAAGGAAGTGAACATAGACAAGACAATATTGATATAATCTAAGCATAGACTAAACTAGGCTATGGCTTACAAGCTAATATAATATTATGACAGTGAGCATAACTTGCTCGCAGAAGGACACGGCCGCGTTCCACCTAAATTATAGCAAATGCAATTGTTGGCTTATTGAATGTTTCTCGTCTCATACCAGTAAGATATGGACCATTCTGGCCGCGATCGCGATCGCATACCAATGCATGGTCCGAATTTTACTGGTATGAAACGAGAAAGAGCCAAAGTGCAACAGGATGCAACTGTTTAATTGTTATTTTATATGTCGAAAATTATCTCGTCTTAAATCGTATTACAGATAGTGCAGAAAATTAGGAAATTCGGTACTTATATTTTTTTAGCAATATGGTACTTTAGCCCATTCCGGATGATCCTAGGCCTAGTTTGGGCGATCCCCTTTCATATACTCCTCCATCCGCGCAATTTTCGTTATAAAGGTAAGTACTTACGTTACCTACGGGAAACTTTGTAGGAAGTTTTTGCTTCACTTATTAATAATTGTAGATTTCCCATGAGCACGGAAGGTGTAACCACCTCCTCTTCTACTGACAGCTGTAAGATAATGGCAGCGTCGCCTTTACGCCCAAACTATTGGACGGTGTTTCCCTCATGGACGAGTTCCCTCATGGCTAGGGTCGAGCCAAAATTAGAATTACTATGCCCAATGTTAGACAGGTGGATACTCATATAACTATGAATAATGAATTAGTTCAAATAGTCAATACCACAGTTTTTCTTGGAATAACTTTAGATAGTAAACAGCAATGGGGTTCTCATATCACAGCCTTGGCAGGAAGACTTAGTTCGGCTGCCTATGCGGTTAGAAAGATAAGGTCACTGACTGATGAAAAAACGGCACGATTAGTTTATTTTAGCTACTTTCATAGCGTTATGTCATATGGTCTGCTGCTATGGGGCTCAGCTGCCGATATTGAGAAAATATTCATATTACAGAAACGAGCTATACGAGCAATCTATAGACTCGGACCCCGTGACTCGCTGAAAGAACTATTTAAAGAAATTAATATTTTAACCGTTGCTTCTCAATATGTTTACGACAACATCGTATATGTACGGAAGAACATAGAACTCTTCAAAAAAAGATCCGACAACCATAATTATAATACAAGAAATAAAATAAACTGGCAATGACAAAAATTAGACTTCATAAAGTTGGTAATTCGTTTGTAGGCAAATGTATAAAAATATTTAATAAAATTCCGCAAGATTTGGTTGACATGTCTCTTAATAAGTTTAAAATAGTAGTGAAAAAACGTTTGATGAAGAAAGGCTATTATAATGTAGACGAATATCTTAATGATAAAAATGCATGGTCACCCTAATCTGCTGTTGTTAGCCACTCGTACAATACAAATTGTAACACAATGCAAACAAAACATTATTAAAAAAGAAAATGGATAATCTACGAGTTTCTTGCTGGTATCTTCTCAGGAGAACCAACTTACCTAACCAGCGAAATAATCATTTTCAAATGGTTATTTATGTAATTAATTTAGTACCTATTTTTATAATAGTGCTTGACATAAAATTGTAAAATTTTGACATTCATATGTGCTCTTTATGTGCCTAAACTGAATAAATGAAATTGATTCTTTGATGTAAGTCGTAGGTAAGTCGCGAGACTCGCATTGAGCGATTTCCGCAGTCAATATTTCACGACGCGACTTATAATAATATATACAGATCTAGGTTATCGATACAATTTCTTGTACCTACCTACGGAATAATGATATTCATTATCCTCCACTCATTATGAGTGGAGGAATTTGGATAATGAATGACACGACCACGACTGTCCACGACTAATATTAAAGCTAATATTGTCATAATCTATATTAATATTATAAAGCAGATGAGTTTGCTTGATTATTTGTTTGTTTGAACGCGCTAATCTCAGGAAGTACCGACTGGTTCGATTGGAAAAATTCTTTTTTTGTTGAGAAGTGCATTTATTGAGGAAAGGTATAGGCTATATAACGTCGCGCTTAGATCAATAAGAGCGGAGCAGCAGTGTGATATGTTTAAAAAACGGGGGAAAAATATTTCTTTTAAGAACTTCCATTGCGTGCGCTGGCCAAACGGTTAATGTCATGTTAAAATGATGTACTAAAGAATTGTTCCTCTTCAGAAGTTCTAAAAAAAGTCCGCGGTAACATACTCGTATATTTATCTTTTAAAGTTAACTCACTGTAACATATTTTATGGAGATGAAATTCGTTTTAAAATAATTATTTGCGAAGCTAGATGTTATTACGGGTGACTCGGGAAGAATAATTGACAAGCGCCGGGAACGGGAAAAATTCCAAATTACCACGCGAAGTCGCGGGCGACCGCTAGTAATAATATAATATGGAGATAAATCTACAATGTTTATTGAAAAGGTTTCTTTTTGTTGGTTTTATTACATTCACGAGATGACAGACAGATGTGAAGAAATTATATCAGGTTGTATTTCCGAGGCCCATGGCCGAGCGGCCGTGACCTTGGGCCTCGTCCATTGCCGAGTGCCTCTAGTGAGCACACAGAGAATTTCCAGTGATAACCTACCACCATGGCTTCGCTACAGACAGAACTAGTGTGAGTCAGGGCAGGGTGAGGGCGTCAGGCACCGCGGCCGCGGAGAGTGGGGCATGGGGGTACTGGGCAAGCATACCTATACTAATCCTCGGTCGACCACAGGTTTGCCTCAGATGGAGATACGACTAGGACTTAACTCTCGTGACTGTGACCCGATAACTTTCTTTTAATTTTGAGAGCCAGGACGTGTCATATGTTTAGGAGTAAACAGCACTCTCCGACGACGAGCCGAGCTCACCCCGCCTCGTGAAGTCGCACCTTATTGTGTGTAATCCTCGGGATTAGTGGTGTCTGTAGCAACGGATGTATGTAGGCGGCGCGTATTGCCCGAGTCCCCGGGTCGTTGGCAAGGCGTACGCGGCGGGCGCGCTCGGAGTCGTTCTACCACAGTTAGCTGTCTACAGCGGTCGGGTGCGCCACTGAACGACGGCGGGTTCTTGCACCATCCACCGTGACCGGGGCCTGTACAACTGCCGCCGCCGTATCGTGAACTTTTATCTCCTGGTGTAGGCGTGGTCGCGTTCTTCGTCTGATGAGGTGTAGCCGAGCTTCTATCGATTTCCATGAAGATCCGGGGCTGGTGCTTACAGGGATCGAGGTAAGCCTCTCCAATGTCGCATGCTGGGTTCGAGCTCTCGAGGGACACGGCTCGCGCCGGGGGCAGGTCTCCGTGTCGCGGGCCGCACGAGTCGGAGATTGCGTACAGGCGGCCGTCGGTGGCGCGTGCCACCTCGCGCTCGGCGCCCAGCACGTAGGACGCGGGGGGAGGCGAGCAGTGGACGTCGCGGGACGCGGCCTCCACCTCGCGCAAGTACTCCTCCCGGCGCGCGCCCTCGGCCTGCTGATGGCGCCAGGCCGCGTGGTCCAGCCCCCCAGGTACACTCTCGTAAGCCGGAGGAGTGTCGACATTCTGAGAAACATCATATTTCTATACTATATGTAGTTACTTCTATTATACAGCCTCTATAATATAATGGTTATTTATTATAGTCAGTAGTAGAATTTTCAATAAACTAATTAAAAATCAGGATTATGTCAATTGCCCAGGTAGTACCTAGTTGCCAAATTACCATAAGAAAGAAAGAAAATAAAGTAATGTCTAAATTACAATTTATGTAGGTTAATTAACATCAAAGGTATATTGTGCGCACTTGATGGCTCTCGGACCTACCGTGGTGGCGGCGGCGGTGTCGCACGTGCGCGTGCTGGGCTGAGGCACGCACCCCGGCGGTGGCCGAGGGCGCGGCGGCGGGTAGCACGTGAGGCGCGCGCCGCGCAGCTGCTCAGGCCGGTCGGCACGGCAGGGCGGCGCGGCATGCGGCGTGCAGGGTGGGCACGGCGGCGGCACGTCGGCGCCCCCGCAGCCGCCCGGCACGCCCGCGGCGGAGCGCCGAGCGTGGGCTGCAATAGCAGCTCCCAGCGAGCGATGCACGTACATGCCGCCTGCCTCTGTAGTTAAATGGCTGCGTCTTCAGACTCTAGCTCGCGATGGCTGTGCCCGTAACCCCCGCGATACGAGGAACGAGTAGGCGACGCGACGGGACCGTGTTGAATGACTGTCTACGGAAGAAGTTTTCGTTGTTTTGATATAAGGTAACAAACATAAAATAGTAGATTAGATTAGAAAGCCTTCCATTTCTGACGAGATATTTTTTACAAAATAGTATTCAGTTTTTTTAATTTCTTCAGTAAATTTTTTACCCACATATTTTTTTGAAGTGCTATGGAGTTTTTATGATTTGACGCGTTACGGCGGGCGTTTGAGTCAGGTTTAGTCGGAGTCTCAACCTCAAAATACTGAGTAAAATACTCAATATTTTAAGGAACAACAGTCCAAATAATTATTGTTTGTGCTATTCACATTTTATTTTACTGTAACTTAACTCTTTTTTGTTTATGACCATTCAATAACCAGAATGTTATATTGACTTAATCGAAATTTGGCTGTTTACTGGTGTTGAAGGCGTTCGCGATGTCCAGCGACACCGCCAACAACACCTCCCCCCGACCGACCGCCTCTTCGACGCTGTCCCGTAGCCGGGATATGGCGTCCAGGGTCGACCTCCCACGACGGAAACCGTATTGGCCGTCACTGAGATTGGGCCCCGCCCCATCCAGGTGCCCGACGAGACGCGATGCGAGCACCCGCTCAAACAGCTTGCTCATCTCGTCGAGCAAGACTATGGGGCGGTAGGCCGACGGCGACTCGGCCGGGCGCCCGTGCTTCTTCAACAGCACGAGCCGCCCGGTTTTCCATCGTCGCGGGACCCTCCCCGACGCCAAACACTCCGACAATAGGGACAGCGTCTCCTCCTCGAACGCCGGCATGACGAGGGCGATGACCCGCCCAGGGATGCCGTCCGGGCCGGGGGCGCGGTTCCTCGACTTGAGTTTGAGGACCGCCACCCCGAGTTCGGCTTCGGACACGGGCGGAATGATCGCCTCTGCGTCTGCCGGCGTCTGGCTCGGTGCCATCCGCGGTGGGACCCACTCCTCCCGCTCAGGGAAGAGGGAACTGACGACGTTGTCGACGAAAACTGGCTCGAGAGACCTGGTGAGCGGAGGCGCCCAGGGCCGGAGTTTTTCGCTCACGACCTTGTACGGGCGCCCCCACGGATCTTCATTGAGGCTCTCGAGCCACTCCTCCCAGGCCGCCTTCTTGGCGGCCCTGATGGCCGAGCTGAAGGCAGCTCGGGCCGCCCGGTATGCGGCGTGCAACTCCTGTTCTTGGACGGGATCCCTAACGCTACGACCGCGGCTGCGAGTGCACCTGCGCTGGGCTGCGTGGCATGAAGCACGCAGCCCCGCCAACTCATCGTTCCACCAGTACACTCGCCTTCGCGGCCGGACAGGCCCCGCCCTCCGCATCGCCGCATCGCAGACGCGAGTCAGAGCTCCGGAAAGCAGCTCTGCCCTCAGGTCCACGTCCGGGCTTTCGTCGACTGCGGCCCATCGCTCCACGATGGCCGCCTCCTTCGCCAGCTCCCGGTCCAGCGTCCGCAGACGCCACCGCGGACCTTCCTCAACCAGGCGGTCCCCGACCGCCGGGGTCCCCAGGCCGAAGTCGACGATGTCGAACCGTATGTAACGATGATCCGACATCGTCTCCTCCCCCGCGACCACCGTCCAGCCACGTGCGCGGTTCGCCAGGCCAGAACTGGCGAAGGACAGGTCGACAATTGACCTGCCCGTTGACCGCACAAACGTGTGGATCGAACCCTGGTTGAGGAGCACCAAGCCGTGGGACGCCGCCCGTTCCTCCACCAACTCACCCCGTCCATCGGTCGCCGGAGATCCCCACACCTGTGAGTGTGCGTTGAAGTCTCCGGCAACCACCAACGGGGTGGGGTGCGCTCCCGCCACCAGAGCCCCGACCTCTGCGAGCCACTGCTCAAATTCGGCGAGGCTTCTGTTTGGCGAGAAGTACACCCCGATCACTGCAACGTCTCCCAGCAGCGCGAGGACGCAGCCGCGTCCTTTTGATACTCTGCTAAACGCGCCCTGCTGGGAGACGATAGCCACCAACTCGTCGCGGCTTCTCGCCCAGTTATCCCGGCCGAGAACCGCGTATGGTTCGGCGACTACGGCCACATTCGCTTGACACTCCGCGACGGCTTGCATCAAAATATCTTGGGCCGCCGCACAGTGCCCGACGTTGGCCTGCAGGAACGAGTTGGGAGCCATTTAATTTGTGGCGACGTCCATACTCTCCTCCACATTTGTCTGGGTGGATGGGGTGGCCGCAACCGGCACCACCTTTCGCCCCACACCACCACGACGCCTCCTCTTATTCGAAGCCGCCAAGCAGGACCTGGAGCCCAGGCGGTGCGCAGCGGCAGTTCCCGCCGCCACGCAGATGGGACAATTTGGCTCCGCCGAGCAGCCCGCCGCCTTGTGGCCGGGCTGCCCGCAGCGGTAGCAGAGTGCACTGCGGTCAACTCCTGCAGTGCACCGGGCCCCTACGTGCCCTACCTCCAGGCAGCGGAAGCACCGCTGAGGCCTGGACTCCAATAAAACCGCACGGACGCGGGACCAGCCAACCATAAGAGGGCGGCCATCTGTCATCTTTTTGGCCGCCGCGACCGGGCACTTGACCCACGCCGTGCCCTCCCGTCCTGCCTGGCGGACAACATCTCCACAGACTACGCTGGTGATGACGCACCCCCCTACGTCCGCCACCACCTGCGCTATGGCCTCCTTCGTCGCCGTGTCACCGAGGCCGGAGATGCGCAGCTCCGCGCACTTCTCCGGCCTAGCGACGCGGACTTCATCGCCGAGAGCCTCTCTAAGTTTCTCGGCGAGTGCGTCAGCCTTCTGGCTTTTCTCGGCGCCCGCCACCTCAAGGACCCTGCCCCCGGTGGCTGCCGTGCGGAAGCGTAGGCCCTCAATACCAAGGCTTTTCAAATTGACTTTGCGCTCGGCCTCGGCGAGCTTGGAGGCGTACGTCACGCCCCGTTCCACTGCGCCCTGCTGCAATGTTATCACCACCGCAGCGGTGCGGGGCGAGCGGAGTTTCGGGCCACGTTTCCCCATGGCAGGCGCGTTGACGGTTGCCGATGCCGGTTTCGCAGCCGAAAGCTTGACCGCTGGCGTCTTCTTGGGGCGCCCAGCCACAACATTCCACGCCCCGGTTAGTGGCCGAGGTGTGTGTGCCGGTTGGGGGCGCTCTTGACGCGCCGCCTCGGCCTCTCGCGCTGCAGCGCTCTTCTTCTTCCTATTCCTCGTTTTCTTCCCCTGGCTCGTAGGGGGGAAAGAAGTTGAGGGAGTGACAGCAGGGGGCGCCTCCATCTCCACCAACGACGCGTCAAAAACAGCGGGGCCGACAGAACGGCCAACGTCCGGAAGCGACGTCGCAGCAGCGCGAGCGGCGTTACGGGCGTCCGCTTGAAGGGGTGGGCGCAACCGCGGCTCCGGAAGCAGGCGGTCTGAAACGCCGTCGAAGCGCGCGTTGATCATAAACATGATCTCCTCGCGCGACATCGAAGGCGGGGCGTTCACCTGCTTCTTCACCGCCTCCAATTCAGCCCGCAGTGCAGCCACCTCACGCTGCAAGCGGACGTTTTCTTCGCTGTCGGTCCGGCCACGCAACTCCCGCACGTGTTCCATTATGGAGCCTGCAGCGCTCCTAAGGCCCTGGACCGACTGCCCCTTCAACTTGGAGCTCTTGTGGGCGATGGAGCGTATAGACTCCACCGCCTCCTCAACTGCCTTCTCCAATTGCTCGGCCCTGAGGTCACCCACAGGTGCCGGCATACGCGCCTCGCTTTCTCCGTCCTGAACGGGAGGCTGGCGGAGGAAGGAGAGTCGCCTCTCCTCCCGCCTTCGGAGCTCTTCGGCGAGTTCTCGTTCCGCCTGGAGCTCTATCTCCCGCTCTTTGGCCGCGACATAGTCGGCCTTCGCCTTTGCGAGGCCCACGTAGTGCCCCGTTGTAGGGGGGCGACCGCGACCTCGTTTACCGGGTTGGCCCCGGGTGTTGTTGGAGCCAACCGACTCCTCGCTGTCCCCCTCCGAGCCTGAGTTGCGGCGCTTGTGAGCGCGCTGCCACAGGCGAGACAGCGGGCTGGGGGATGGGCGAGGCAATACCTCCACGAGTGAAACGACGCTGCTGTCAGAATCCGACAACAGCACCTCTCCAACCACACCGCCGCGCGGTGCGGCGTCGCAGCGCGACACCGACACCCGCAGCTCCTTCCGATCTCGAACGGAGCTTCGAACCCAGCTTCGACTCCGGCTTCGGCTCCGGTCTCGATCCGGGGTCCGACACCGCCTCGGCACTGGAGTACCGGGCCTCTCCTCCTTACTACCAACATCCTCAATTTGTTTTTTATTTAGAAATTCCATATTTTATCCCACGAGAATGAGACGATCTACAAACACTCCCCGGGTGACGCTCATTCCGGGGAGCGGGCTATTACATGCGGAGGTCGCCAAGTATCCGCAGGGTTTTAACGTGCTTTCCTTCACGGATTTTTGTATCGGGTATCACCCTCAGGCCAGCCAGTTAAGGCAAGCCGCCTTCGGTCACGTTGCGCCGCACGTACCCTGTAGACCGTGAGACAGGGGTCGTTGCACGACGCAACGTGGCCGGCTACGAGAGGCTGGTCAGGCCTCCCCGATGCGACCTTTCGGTCACGTCCGTCCCCATGGGCCTTGCAGGCCCATACGCCCCGACCCCCTCATGGGGTCCTCTTGCCTGTTAAGGCTCAGCTCAGGTGAGGCCGAGAACGACCCCACCATAGCTCCATAAGGAGCTGACAAACAGCGCGCCGTTGCCGCGACAGATAAGATAGAAGAACAAAGACAAGAAACGAAAGATGAAAGAATAAACAAGGAGAAAAGAAGAACAAAGAAAACAACAACGACGCCGCGGGCCTTGCAGGCCCGCCATACCACGACCCCCCTCGTGGGGTCAGCTAGCCCTGAAAAGGGCTTGTCGGACTTGGTCAATCGCTACCAGAATCCTCCGAGGAGGACACCAATAACCATTGTCCAGGGTGCACCAGCGTCCCGGCTTCCGTTCCCCCCACCGAAGTAGAAAGGACAAGAAGCAGGGCTAAGCCAACGTGGAGGTTATCCGACCGCACCCCAGGTTAGGTTAGGTTTTTTTTTTTTTACGTGGTCGGTGATGCATTTACGCACTTCACCGTCTCGCTGCGGGGGGGAGCGAGACGGCTTCGTGTGGGACTCCCGGCCCTAGGATGGAAAACGGGCCGGACTACCCACTAAAACCTATCCACGGTGTTTCTCCTTCGCCTTAGCCGGGCCGCCGGATAGACAGAAACTGTTAAGCAACGGCGGCCCGGCAAAGGGGCGCTCTTTCGAGCTCAACACGGGGGGCCTAACCCCCCCCCCAATCAACATAGAAGCGACGCCCCCGAAACACATAAGGGGCGTCGGACTCCTCAGGGCCTTTCGCGTGAGCGGTGGGCCCCCCGACCCACCGCCCACGGCCCTATCAGTCGGGGGCTTGGGCGTATGCAATACGCCGTCGCCCCCTGACTGGTGCCCGGCGGGGCGGAAGCGTGCGGCCTGCACGCTCCCGTTCCCGCAGGGCCTCTCTCTTTGCCGCCATCACCTCCCGAGCGAAGGAGGCGACGGCGGCCCAACATTCTTCGCTGCCGGCCATAGACAGAATGACGGCCGGCAGCGAACCTACACTGCCGATGATGCCCGTGAGGGCCAACCTCTGTGTGTCCCAGGCGGCGCATACAGCGAGCGTATGCTCCGCCGTATCTACGGCACCGCCTGCGCAGTGATGACAAACGGGCTCCGACAGGATCCCCACCACTTCCCACAGGAATTTGGCAAAACAGCCATGACCCGTGAGAAGTTGGGTGAGGAAGTAGGTCGGAGCCCCCTGCGCATGCTCCACCCACTGGCGGAGCACGGGACCGATGGCCCCCACGAGCACACGGCTCGCGGTCGGAGCCGCACATCTCAAGGCCCATTGTCGGAACAGATCGTCGCGAGCCTCCTGTCTCCAGCGATCGACCTGCTCCGGCAATGGGCGACCTCCTACTTGTCGCACCAGGGTGCCCTCCTCGTAGACCCTCTTGAGGACCCCTGCTTCGAGATCCCACGGGGGACTTCGTGCCAACAGGCACGCCGCCTCAAAAGACACGGTGCGGTACGCCCGTGCAGCCCTCTGCGCCGCGATCCGCTGCGGTCGTCGCAGCTGAACCACGTTCGCGGCGCTGAGGGCATCCGCCCAAATAGGCGCTCCATAGAGCGCCTTGGAGCGCACCACACCCTCGTAGAGGCGGCGGCAAGCACTTCCCGGTCCCCCTTTATTGGGGAGCAGCCTACTGAGCATCCCGGCAAACGTCACCAGCTTTGGTGACAGCTGCCGGAAATGCTCGATGAACCCCCACCGGCTGTCGAGCAAGAGACCCAGATATTTAAGGGTCCTCCCGACAGCGATGGAGGTGCCACTCACCACAATTTGGGCATCCCGAGGGGGTCTCATCCGAGGCCCATGAAAAAAGATGGCCTCGGACTTTTCGAGGGCCACTCTGAGGCCGAGCGCCCTGATGCGACTGACGACCTGGGCCGTGCCTGCAGTGGCAAGCACGGCAGCGTCTCGGAAAGTGGGTCCTCGCGCGGTGACAAGGGTATCGTCGGCGTAACAGAGTACGCCGACTCCCTGAAGATTGGCACCGCGCAGGACCCAATCATATCCTACGTTCCACAGGAGCGGACCCAGCACCGACCCCTGTGGAACACCACACGACATTTGCTTGCGGACCACGGCCGACCGAGCCGGGTAAGTTATGGCCCGGTCGACGAAATAGTCCGCAAGGATGCGCCTGAGGTACCACGGGACGTTGTGGTACCTCAGCGCTTCGGCAATTGTTGGCCAGGGGAGGGTGTTGAAGGCATTGGCTATGTCGAGCGACACAGCCAACACCACCTGCCCCTGGCCAACGGCATCGTCGACGCTGTCCCTGAGTCGGGACACGGCGTCGAGGGTAGACCTCCCGCGACGAAAGCCGTATTGGCCACTGCTAAGATTCGGCCCAGCCCCCTCCAGATGCCCGACGAGACGCGCAGCGAGCACCCGCTCGAAGAGCTTGCACATCTCGTCGAGCAGAACGATGGGGCGGTAGGCCGACGGCGACTCCGGGGGACGCCCGTGCTTACGAAGCAGCACGAGCTTCCCCGTTTTCCATCGTCGCGGGACCCTTCCGGACGCCAAACAGTCCGACATCAGGGACAGCGACTCTTCTTCAATTTCCGGCATGACGAGGCCGACGACTCGCCCAGGGACGCCATCGGGACCAGGGGCGCGATTCCTGAGTTTTAACTTTAGGACCGCCACCCCCAGTTCGACGTCGGATACGGGCGGGACGGCCTCGCCATCCGGCACTTCCCGGCTTGGTGCCATACAGGGAGGGACCCACTCTTCCCGCGCAGGGAAGAGGGAACTGACCACTTCGTCTACAAATTGGGGCTCGAGAGAGGTAGTGAGGGGGGGCGCCCAAGGTTTGAGCTTTTGGCTCACAACCTTGTAAATGTGCCCCCATGGATCCCCATTTAAACTCTCGAGCCCCTCGTTCCAGGCTGCATTCTTGGCGGCCCGGATTGCCGAGCTAAAGGCCGCCCGAGCGGCCCGGTACGCGGCGAGCAATATCTCCTCCTGGGCAAGGTCTCTCCGGCGCCTCCCGCGACTGCGGGTATACCGTCGCTGAGCTGCGTGACAGGTTTTTCGCATCTCAGCGAGGTGAGGCCGCCACCAGTACACCTGCCTTCGCGGGGGTACCGGCCTTGCCCTCTGCATCGCCGCATCGCAGACGCGAGCCATCGCACCGGCGAGATTCTCCGCCCTCGCGTCTACGTCCAGACCGTTGACATTTGGAGCGGCCCAGCGCTCGACAATTGCCGCCTCTCTGGCCAGCTCCCGGTCCAGCGTGTTCAGCCGCCACCGGGGTCCCTCCCCTACAAGCGGGCGATCAGTCACCGCGGGGGTGGCCGAGGGAGCGGCGACAACGTCGAACCATATGTAACGATGGTCCGACAGGGTCTCCACCCCCTCCATCACTCTCCACCCCCGTATACGGTCCACCAGGGCAGAACTGGCAAACGATAAATCTACGATAGAACTACCCTGGGGACGCACACAGGTGTGGACCGCCCCCCTGTTCAACAGCACCAAGCCGGTGGACACCGCCCAATCCTCTAGAAACTCCCCCTTTGCAGTAGTCGCCGGAGAACCCCAAGCTGTTGACTTGGCGTTGAAATCCCCGACGACCAATGCAGGGGTGGGGCGTACATCCGCGAGCAGGGCCTCGACTTCGGCGAGCACCAGTTCGAACTCGGCGAGACTCCTACTGGGGGAAATGTACACCCCAACTACCGCGAAGCCGCCCATCAGGGCCAAAACACAACCACGCCCCCTCAGCACTCTGCTGAAGGGGGACGCGCTGACCGCACCCTGACGGGCGACTATGGCCACTAGGCCGTCGCGGTCGCCAGCCCAGTCGTCACGATCGCGGACCAAATACGGCTCGCTGACGACGGCGACGGTTGCCTGCCACTGTGCTATGGACTGCATCAGGAGATCCTGAGCCGCGAGACAGTGGCCGGCGTTGGCCTGCAGTAGTGAGATGGCCATTTATGATTGAGCGGTGTCCATCCTCTCCTCCGTTGGCGGCGAAGACTGAGTGGTGGAAACGACACCACGTCTTCTGCCGCCACGACGTCCCCGCTTTTGGGCAGCGACGTCACACATCCTAGTGCCCAGACGGTGGGCAGCCGGTGCACCATCCGTAGAACAGACGGGGCACCGGGGCTCCAAAGAGCAGCCGGCCGCCTTATGGCCCGGCTGTCCACAACGGAAGCACAGTGCACTGCGATCCACTTCGCAAGTGCACTGTACTCCGACATGCCCCGAGTCCAGACAACGAAAACACCGTTGGACTCGAGGCGCAAGGAGGGTGGCCCTAACTACAGACCACCCTATGGTTAGGCGGCGGCCATCCAACAACTTCTTGGCCGCCGCGACCGGGCACTTCAACCAGCAGGTGCCCTGCCGGCCGGGTGGGCAGCTGATGTCGCCCACTTTAACGCGGGAGACGTCACAGGCACCGACTTCTGCCACCATAGAGGCAACCCTCTCCTTTGTGGCGGTGTCGCCAAGGCATGAGATGCGCAACTCTGCGCATTTCTCAGGTCTGGCAACCCGAACCACTTCGCCCAGCACCGACCGCAACTTATCGGCCAGGGCGTCCGCCTTGGCATCTTTGTCCACGCCGCTCACCTCGAGGATCTTTCCTCCGGTGACGGCGGCGCGGAAACGCAGACCATCTATGCCCAGGCTCTTCAGGTCAACTGTGTCTTCTGCCTGGGCAAGCACGGCCGCGTAGGTGGTTCCCGACTCCTTCGCGCCTTGCTGCAGTGTGATAGTCACTGCAGCAGTGCGCGTAGTGCGGGGCTTTGTGGAGCCTTTCTTCTTCTTGGTTTTTGCCGGTGACGGCGCTGGAGCCGCAGCGGAGTTCTTCTTCGCAGGGCGCGCTGCCACTACGTTCCACCCCTCAGCAAGTGGCTGGGGAGCAACAACAACAGTGGGCGGTGGACGCACCTGCCGAGCAGCTGCGGCTTCCGCTGCTGCGGCGCTCATCTTCTTTGCCCTCTTCCTTTTGCCCTCTTCGGCGACCACGCCTGTAGTTGATGTGGAGAGGACAGTGGAAGGGAGCACGGTGGGGATAGGTAGGGAGGCAACGGGAGCCTCTGGACCTGAGGCCAAAGCCGAAGGACCCTTGGTTCTCCGAGGAGGAGCTGACCCAGCGGAGCTGGCAGCAGCGGAACGTGAGGCGCGCGCAGCGTTCCGTGCATCCGCAGCCAATGGTGGGCGTATTGGCACCTCAGGGGGCAGGCGGTCCACAACCCCGGCGAGGCGCGCGTCTATCATGAAACCAATCTCATCGCGCGTCATCGCTGGGGCGAAGGAGGCCGCTGCCTGTTTAAGGCCCTCCATCTCCGCCCTTAGGGCTATTAACTCCACGTTGAGGAGCACCACCTCTTCTGACTCCGTGCGGGATTTCAACTCCCGCACACTTTTGATGATGGTGCTTGCGGCCTCCCTGAGGTCCCGCACGAGTTGGCCTTTTAATTTATTTGATTTGACGGCGACGGTGTTGATCACCGCCACCGCCTCCTCAATTCCCCCAGTCAACTCCTCAGACGTCTGAGCCGTTACCGGCTTCTCCAGTTTCTCCACTGAAGTGGGGACACCTTTAAGGAAGGGAGCTTGCACTTCCTTCCTGTAGGCCTCTTCTGCAGCCTCCTCGGATGCGCGCTCCTGCGCTGCAGCGTACTTGGCCTTGGCTTTTGCCAGACCAATGTACATTCCTGTATAAGGGGGGCGCCCACGGCCCCTCTTGGGGGCTGATCCGGGTCTGCTGGGACTAGACACAGAGGAGTCGCTCAAGTAGTGCATCTCCTCTTCATCATCACTGAAAGTGATTGACCCCGTAGCCGATTTCCGCCTGCGGAAGAATCTAGAGGTCAGTGGTAACGGAGACGCGGAACGCGAGCTCACTTCCACCATGGTGGCCTCACTATCGGCGTCTGAGATGACAGCCGTCTCTTTAGTTGAGGGCGTTGGCGATACGCTGCAGCGAGACAGCGTGACGCGCGCCTCTTTGAGTAACAGGCCCCGGAGTGGACTTCGGGACCTAGTGTGTTCAGCCAGTACATACTCCTTCGGAGTCCGTTGGATTTGTTCGTCGGGTTGGCCCGACTCTTCGTTCTTCGAATTTTCATTGGTTTTATTAAATTGTTCCATATTATTCCCACGAGTATGAGACGATCTACAAACACTCCCCGGGTGACGCTCATTCCGGGGAGCGGGCTATTACATGCGGAGGTCGCCAAGTATCCGCTGGGTTTTAACGTGCTTTCCTTCACGGATTTTTGTATCGGGTATCACCCTCAGGCCAGCCAATTAAGGCAAGCCGCCTTCGGCCACGTTACGCCGCACGTACCCTGTAGACCGTGTGACAGGGGTCGTTGCACGACGCAACGTGGCCGGCTACGAGAGGCTGGTCAGGCCTCCCCGATGCAACCTTTCGGTCACGTCCATCCCCATGGGCCTTGCAGGCCCATACGCCCCGACCCCCTCATGGGGTCCTCTTGCCTGTTAAGGCTCGACTCGGGTGAGGCCGAGAACGACCCCACCATAGCTCCGTAAGGAGCTGACGAACAGCGCGCCGTTGCCGCGACAGAAGAGATAAAAGAACAAAGACAAGAAACGAAAGAGGGAAGGGAAGAATAAACAAGGAGAAAAGAAGAACAAAGGACAACGACACGACGCCGCGGGCCTTGCAGGCCCGCCATACCACGACCCTCCTCATGGGGTCATCTAGCCCTGAAAAGGGCTTGTCGGACTTGGTCAATCGCTACCAGAATCCTCCGAGGAGGACACCAATAACCATTGTCCAGGGTGCACCAGCGTCCCGGCTTCCGTTCCCCCCACCGAAGTAGAAAGGACAAGAAGCAGGGCTAAGCCAACGTGGAGGTTATCCGACCGCACCCCAGGTTAGGTTTTTTTTTTTTTTTTTTTTTTTTTTTTTTTTTAACGTGGTCGGTGATGCATTTACGCACTTCACCGTCTCGCTGCGGGGGGGAGCGAGACGGCTTCGTGTGGGACTCCCGGCCCTAGGATGAAAACGGGCCGGACTACCCACTAAAACCTATCCACGGTGTTTCTCCTTCGCCTTAGCCGGGCCCCCGGATAGGCAGAACCTGCTAAGCGACGGCGGCCCGGCAAAGGGGCGCTCGTTTAAGCTCAACATAGGGGGGGTTTTGCCCCCCCAAACAACATAGAAGCGACGCCCCCGAAACACATAAGGGGCGTCGGACTCCTCAGGGCCTTTCGCGTGAGCGGTGGGCCCCCCGACCCACCGCCCACGGCCCTATCAGTCGGGGGCTTGGGCGTATGCAATACGCCGTCGCCCCCTGACTGGTGCCCGGCGCCCCAGGTTAGGTTAGGTTAGGTTAGGTTAGGTTAGGTTTTTTTTTTTTTTTTTTTTTTTTTTTTTTTTTTTTTTTTTTTTTTTTTTTTTTTTTTTTTTTTGTTTACGCGGGGAATGCATTTAGGCACCGTCACCCCGCTGCGGGGGCAGCAGGGCGGTGTGTGGGACTCGACGGTCTGGAATAGGACCGTAATACCCACTAAACCACCGCGGTGTTCCGTCTCACCCATACCGGGCCGCAGGATAGGCCAGAGGTTTAGTCACTGCGACCCGGCTAGGGGCGCCCATTGAAGCAGGGCTCAACTCTGGGGGGGGCAATTACAAGCCCCACCCCCAGCTCCGAAGAGCGAAAGAAGAGAACAAAAGATAAAAGATGCTGTGCACCGCCCTCAGGGGCCCCTCTGAAAGCAGAGGGGGTAGAGGGCGGGCTAGCTATAGAAGAAGAAGAAAAAGGAAGAATAGGCCGGCACCCCCCGGAACACGGGAAGGGTGCCTGTCACCACGTGGCCTTCAGTGGACGGTGGTCCCCCAACCAACCGCCCACGGCCAGACAAATTACTCGGGGCCGCGCAAAAATTCTGCGCGGCGACGACCCCGAACTGCGCGGCGGGGAGGGAGCGTCTGTCCAGAGCGCTCCCGTACCCGTAGCGCCTCGCGCTTTGCCGCCATCACCTCGCTGGCGAACGAGGCAATGGCGGCCCAACTCTCCCGGCCGCCGACCATGGATAGAACCACGTGTCCGCGCGGAGGGCGCTTTCCCAAATGGGCGCTCCGTATAGTGCCTTCGAGCGCACTACGCCGTCATAAAGGCGGCGACAAGCACTCCCCGGTCCACCGCAGTTGGGGAGCAGCCTGGCGAGCCTTCCGGCGTATGCCACCAGCTTTGGTGACAGCCGCCGGAAGTGTTCGGCGAAACCCCATCGGCTGTCGAGGACCAGACCGAGATATTTCATGGTCCCCCCAACAGCGATGGGGGTGCCACTCACCACGATGGATGCCCCTCGAGGCGGCTTCATCCACGGTCCGTGAAAATATAGGGCCTCTGATTTCGCCAGGGCGACTTCAAGCCCAAGGGCCCTGATGCGGCCGACCACATGCGCCACGCCTACCGTGGCCAACACGTTGGCATCTCGAAATGTCGGGCCCCGCGCGGTCACCAGGGTGTCATCGGCGTAACACAGCACTCCGATTCCCCGAAGAGTAGCGCCGCGCAGGACCCAGTCATACCCAATGTTCCACAGGAGCGGGCCGAGGACCGACCCCTGTGGAACACCGCATCGCATTTCCGTGCGAACAATTTCCGACCGGGCCGGATACGAGATGGCCCGGTCCGTAAAATAATCCGCCAAGACGCGTCTGAGGTACCACGGTACATTGTGGTACCTCAGAGCTTCGGCAATCGACGACCAGGGGATGGTGTTGAACGCGTTCGCGATATCCAGCGACACCGCCAACAACACCTCCCCCCGGCCAACCACCTCGTTGACGTCGTCCCTGAGCCGAGATATGGCATCGAGGGTCGACCTCCCGCGACGGAAGCCGTATTGGCCGTCACTCAAATTGGGCCCCGCCCCCTCCAAGTGCTTGACGAGACGCCCAGCGAGCACTCGCTCGAAAATCTTGCACGTCTCGTCAAGCAGGACGATGGGGCGGTAGGCCGACGGCGACTCGGGCGGGCGCCCGTGCTTTCGGAGAAGCACGAGCTTGCCCGTTTTCCAACGTCGCGGGACCCTCCCCGAGGCCATACACTCGGACAGCAGGGACAACAACTCCTCCTCAAAGGACGGCATGACAGTGGCGATGACCCGCCCAGGGACACCGTCCGGTCCAGGGGCGCGGTTCTTTAACCTCATCGACTCCCTGCCGGGGGGGCCACCGACCGGGGGGCCACAACTTCAAACCAAATATATCGGTGGTCAGACATTGACTCAACCCGATCGAGCACCCTCCAGCCATTCACGTGGTTCGCCAGGGCAGAACTGGCGAACGATAGATCCACGATGGAGCAGCCCGTGCTCCGCATGAATGTGGGCGTCGTCCCGCGATTGAGCAAGGCCAACCCTATGGACACCGCCCAGTCCTCCAAAGCCTCGCCCCTGCAGCAGGTCGACCGGGATCCCCACGCCGTCGACCAGGCGTTGAAATCGCCGGCTAACACGACAGGGGTGGGGTGCAGGCCCACAACCAGGCCTCCGACTTCAACGAGCAGCTGCTCAAATACAGCGAAGCTCCAACTGGGGGGGGCGTACACCCCAATCACTGTAATGTCTCCCAACGCAGCAAGGACCCAGCCACGCCCTCTCGACACCCTGTCGAAGGGGGCGAGTCCGAGGGCACTACGCCGGGAGACAATAGCCACCGATCCGTCGCAGTCGCTTGCCCAGTCGTCCCGAGTGCGAATTGCGTACGGATCGGCAACTACGGCCACGGTCGCCTGCCACTGCGCCATGGTCTGGATCAAAAGATCTTGGGCCACGGCGCAGTGGTTGAGGTTTTTTTTTTTTTTTGTTGACGCGGGGAATGCATTTAAGCACCGTCATCCCTGCTGTGGGGGCAGCAGGGACGGTGTGTGGGACTCACGGACCCAAAGAGGAGAGGGCCCGTACTACCCACTAAACCACCGCGGTGTTCCGCCTCACCTTAAGCCGGCTCGCAGGGTAGGCCAGAGGTTAATTCACTGCGAGCCGGCAAGGGGCGCCCCGTGATGTCGGGGCTCGCCTCGGGGGGCCAATTAAGTGATCCCCCCGGAGCTCCCTAAGGAGCTGAAGAATCTAGCCCGCACCTCCACCGTTCTCGAACACCTCTCTGAAAGCAGAGAGGGTAGAGAACGGCCGGTGCGGGCGTGCGTAAGTGGGCACCGTCCGGAACACGAGGAGGGTGCCCGTCGTCACGGGTGACCATCGGTGGGCGGAGGTCCCCCGACCTTCCGCCCACGGTCAAAAACACTAGTCGGGGGCGCGCATGTATTCGGCACGTCGACGCCCCCGAACAGCACGGTAGGGCGGGAGCGTCTGTCCAGCACGCTCCCGCTCCCGCAGTGCTTCTCTCTTGGCCGCCATCACCACGCTAGCGAACGTGGCGACGGCGGCCCAACACTGTTGGCTGCCGGCCATGGCTTGCACCACGGCCGGCAGAGACAAATTTACACCAACGATGCCCGTGAGGGCAGAACGCGGCCCGTCCCATGCCGTGCACTCGGCAAGGGTGTGGGCCGCTGTGTCGACGACACCGGCCGGGCAGTGACGACACACGGTGTCCGGCTCCACCCTAGGCACCTCACACAGGTACTTGGCGAAACAGCCATGTCCTGTGAGTAGTTGCGTAAGGTGGTACGTCGGCGCACCGTGTGACCTCTCCACCCAGGCCCGCAGGACGGGTCGAACGACCCCACGAGCATCGCACTCGCGGAAGGCGACTCCAATCGCAAGGCCCACTCCCGGAAGAGATCGTCGCGAGCCGACTGTCTCCAGCGGTCGATCTCCTCCGGAAGCGGGCGACCACCATTCAGTCGCACCAGGGCGCTCTCGTTATAAACCTTCTTTAGGACTCCTGCCTCGAGATCCCAAGGGAGGCTTCCGGAAATTAAGCACGCCGCCTCGTAAGAGACAGTGCAGTACGCCCGTGCCGCCCTCTGTGCAAGCACTCGCTGCGGGCGCCGCAACAGAGGAATCGTTGTGGCGCTGAGGGCGTCCGCCCAGATAGGCGCTCCGTAGAGCGCCTTGGAGCGTACTACACCGTCGTAAAGACGGCGACACGTGCTACCGGGCCCCCCACTATTGGGGAGCAGCCTCGACAGCCTTCCGGCGTATGAGATCAAATTTGACGACAGACGCCGGAAGTGCTCGGCGAAACCCCACCGACTGTCAAGCACCAGACCAAGATACTTTATGGTCTTCCCGACAGCGATGGGGGTGCCGCTCACCACGATGTGGGAATCTCGAGGGGGCCCTCGCCGAGGCCCGTGAAAAAAGACGGCCTCGGATTTCTCGAGGGCCACTTGGAGTCCGAGCGCCCTGATGCGGCTGACCACCTGGGCTACGCCCGCAGTGGCCAGGACTTTTGCGTCCCGAAAGTCTGGGCCCCGCGCGGTTACCAGGGTATCGTCGGCGTAACAAAGTACGCCGACTCCCCGAAGAGTGGCACCGCGCAGGACCCAATCGTACGCGATGTTCCACAGGAGCGGACCAAGCACCGACCCCTGCGGAACACCGCACGACATTTGCTTGCGGACTAGCGCCGACCGGGCCGGATAGGAGATGGCCCGGTCCACGAAGTAGTCCGCAAGGATGCGCCTGAGGTACCACGGGACATTGTGGTACCTCAGCGCCTCGGCGATGGTCTGCCAGGGGATGGTGTTGAAGGCGTTCGCGATGTCCAGCGAAACCGCCAACAACACCTCCCCCCGACCGACCGCCTCTTCGACGCTGTCCCGTAGCCGGGATATGGCGTCCAGGGTCGACCTCCCACGACGGAAACCGTATTGGCCGTCACTGAGATTGGGCCCCGCCCCATCCAGGTGCCCGACGAGACGCGCCGCGAGCACCCGCTCAAACAGCTTGCTCATCTCGTCGAGCAAGACTATGGGGCGGGCAGTGGTTGAGGTTTTTTTTTTTTTTTTTTTTTTTGTTGACGCGGGGAATGCATTTAGGCACCGTCACCCCGCTGCGGGGGCAGCAGGGCGGTGTGTGGGACTCGACGGTCTGGGATCGGACCGTAATACCCACTAAACCACCGCGGTGTTCCGTCTCACCTTAAACCAGCTCGCAGGGTAGGCCAGAGGTTAAATCACTGCGAGCCGGCAAGGGGCGCCCCGTGAAGTCGGGGCTCGCCTCGGAGGAGCCAATTAAGTGACCCCCCCGGAGCTCCCTAAGGAGCTGAAGAATCTAGCCCGCACCTCCACCGTTCTCGAGCACCTCTCTGAAAGCAGAGAGGGTAGAGAACGGCCGGTGCGGGCGTGCGTAAGTGGGCACCGTCCGGAACACGAGGAGGGTGCCCGTCGCCACGGGTGACCATCGGTGGGCGGAGGTCCCCCGACCTTCCGCCCACGGTCAAAAAACACTAGTCGGGGGCGCGCATGAAAGCCGCTAGGCGGCGCCCTCGGACCGGACGGCGGGGAGGAAGCGTGCGACCCGCCCGCTCCCTTACCCGCAGTTCGTCTCTCTTGGCCGCCATCACCTGGCTGGCGAACGAGGCGACGGCGGCCCAACACTGCTGGCTGCCGGCCATGGCTTGTATCACGGCCGGCAGCGACAAATTCACACCAACGATGCCCGTGAGGGCAGAACGCGGCCCGTCCCATGCCGTGCACTCGGCAAGGGTATGGGCCGCTGTGTCGACGACACCGGCCGGGCAGTGACGACACACGACGTCCGGCTCCACCCCAACAATCCTGCACAGGTATTTAGCGAACACACCGTGACCTGTGAGGAGTTGTGTGAGGTGGTACGTCGGTACGCCATGTGACCTCTCCACCCAGGCCCGCAGGACGGGTCGAACGGCCCCCACGAGCATCGCGCTCGCGGAAGGCGAGTCTAATCGCAAGGCCCACTCCCGGAAGAGATCGTCGCGAGCCGACTGTCTCCAGCGGTCGATCTCCTCCGGAAGCGGGCGACCACCACTCAGTCGCACCAGGGCGCACTCCGCATACACGGCTTGAAGGACTCCAGCCTCGAGATCCCATGGAAGGGACCCGGCTATCATGCACGCCGCCTCGTAAGAGACGGTGCAGTACGCCCGTGCACCTCTCTGCGCGATCGCGCGCTGCGGACGTCGCAGCAGCGCTAAACTTTCGGCGCAGAGGGTGCCCGCCCAGATGGGCGCTCCGTAGAGCGCCTTCGAGCGCACCACACCGTCGTACAGACGGCGACACGAACTACCAGGCCCCCCCCGATTGGGGAGCAGCCTGGCGAGCCTCCCGGCGTATGACACCAGTTTTGGTGCCAGACGCCGGAAGTGCTCGACGAAACCCCATCTGCTGTCGAGAACCAGACCGAGATACTTTAAGGTCCGCCCGACAGCGATGGGGGTGCCACCCACCACAATCTGGGAGTCCCGAGGAGGGGCCCCCGACCGAGGCCCGTGAAAGAAAATGGCCTCGGATTTTTCGAGGGCCACCTGGAGTCCAAGCGCCCTGATGCGACCGACAACGTGGGCCACACCAGCCGTGGCCAACACTTTTGCGTCCCTGTAGGACGGGCCCCGCGCGGTGACCAGGGTATCGTCGGCGTAGCAGAAGACGCCGACGCCCCGAAGAGTGGCACCGCGCAGGACCCAATCATACCCGATGTTCCACAGGAGCGGCCCGAGGACTGACCCCTGTGGAACACCGCACGTCATATCTCGGCGGACCACTCCCGACCGGGTCGGATACGAGACGGCCCGGTCAACAAAGTAGTCCGCGAGTACGCGCCTGAGGTACCACGGGACCTTGTGGTACCCCAGCGCCTCCGCAATGGTCCCCCAGGGGATGGTGTTGAAGGCGTTCGCGATGTCCAGCGACACCGCCAACAACACCTCCCCCTGGCCGACCGCCTCTTCCACGCTGTCCCTGAGCCGGGATATCGCGTCCAGGGTCGATCTCCCGCGACGGAACCCGTACTGGCCGTCACTAAGATTGGGCCCCGCCCCCTCCAGGTGCTCGACGAGACGTGCCGCGAGCACTCGCTCGAGCAGCTTGCTCATCTCGCCGAGCAGGACGATGGGGCGGTAGGCCGACGGCGACTCGGCCGGGCGCCCGTGCTTCTTCAGCAGCACGAGCCGCCCGGTCTTCCATCGTCGCGGGACTCTTCCCGACGACAGACATTCCGACAGCAGGGACAGCGTCTCCTCCTCGAACGCGGGCATCACCAGGGCGACGACCCGCCCAGGGATGCCGTCCGGGCCAGGGGCGCGGTTCCTCAATTTGAGTTTCAGAACCGCGACCCCCAATTCGGCATCGGACACGGGCGGAATCGCCCCGATGTCCGCCGGCGTCTGGCTTGGCGCCATCCGCGGTGGGACCCACTCTTCCCGCGCAGGGAAGAGGGAGCTGACGACGTCGCTTACGAAGGAGGGCTCGAGAGACCTAGTGAGCGGGGGCGCCCACGGCCGAAGTTTGTCGTTCACGACTTTGTACGGGCGCCCCCACGGATCTTCGTTGAGTGTGTCGAGCCACTCCTTCCAAGCCGCTTCCTTGGCGGCTCTCATCGCCGAGCGAAAGACCGCCCGGGCGGCCCGGTATGCGGCGAGCAGGACCTCTTCTTGGGCGGGGACCCGTACTCTACGTCCGCGGCTGCGGGTGCACCTTCGCTGGGCTGCGTCACAAGCTGTACGCAGCCCCGCTAAGTGGTCGTTCCACCAGTACACCCGCCTCCGCGGCGGGACAGGCCCCACCCTACTCATCGCCGCATCGCAGACGCGAGTGAGCGCACTCTCCAGTCGCTCCGCCCTCGCGTCCACGTCCACATAAGTAAGGCTTTGCTATCATTATTTATTAATAAATTCATTTGTTTACTATTATAATTTTTAGTCTTAAATCTAGTTTGTAAAGAGTTTTAGGTAGTGTATAATAATTAAGGTTAAAAGCGAATATTATTTGGGCAGCTTAAATAGAATAGTGGTATATAAAAATTTGGTGTAAAATTGGGACATATACTTCAAATAAGCATATAAAAAAGGTTAAAAACATTGTATAATTTGTATAAGTTAAAAAACAGTCATAATAGTTGTAGAATCATATTAAAATAAAATAAAATTAAAAAATCTAAGTCCCATTCTATGAAATAAAACAATAAATAGTCAAATTACACCAAAAATAAAGCTATAAGTTTCCCCGGTGCGGTGGGCAGAGACAGGACCATACGGATTGACTGCCTGGCTGAGAGCGATGTATGCTGTCGGTTAATACCTATCATATATGTTCAGCCAGGGGTCTCCTAGGTCCTGTTTCTCTCCACCGCCCGTTCTGCCACGTAAGTGAGGAAGGTAATAACCTTCCTCCTAGCATTTTTATCTAATAATAACCTACCTACACTATTCAAACTAAAATCAGTGGCCAGGGACATCTCCAGGTCATATCGTTGTGCCCCAAAGATGGGACACTCGAACAGGAGGTGAGGCACGGTCTCGTCGACGGTGGCGTCACAGGCACACGACGGACTCGCCTTGCACTTGAAACGATGCAAGTACGAGGCGATCCCGCCGTGCCCTGTGAGTATCTGGGTGAGTAGGTACCCAGTACCCACTTTGACGACGAATTTATGGGCTACGCGTACGTCAGGGAAAAACAGCTTGGTCACGCCGGCGACCCCGCCCTCTGTGTATCGCCGATTCCATTCGTCAACCGACTTCTCGCGGAGAATTCGTTTGACGAATGAAACCGGCACTTGATCGTAGGAGGGTCGGGTTTTCAGACTCAACGCGGCACTCTTCGCCAGCTCATCGGCCCTCTCGTTACCCTCCAGACCGGCGTGCGCTTTGATCCAGAACAGGGATATGTCCCTGCCCTGGACCTCGCCGGCCCTGATGTTGGCCCTGGCCTCGACGGCCAGGCGGTGGGTGGAGGCGTGGTTGGTAACGGATTCGAGGGCCGATCGGGAGTCGCTGATGATCGCGAAGCGTGTACCGGGCCCTTCAGCCGCGAGCCTCGTAGCCCGACATATTGCAAGCAATTCGGCCTGGTAGACGGTGCAGTAGGGCGACAGTCCAAGTTTGATGGCTCTGGTTTCCGTCTGTCGTTCCCAGATCGACAGAGCGGCTCCAACCTTGCCATCAATCTTGCTGCCGTCTGTAAAAATACGTACTGCATCGCCTACCAGGTCTGCCACATCACTCTGGGAGGTGAGGCGCATGAATTGCCTGCTAATATGGTCGGCTGGATGAGGTCTCTGGCTGAATGGGAACGGCGTCTCTACATCCCGGTCGGCCAGCACTGGTCGCCCTACCCCCCTTTTCGATTCGTACAGGGAAGCATTTTCCCTGATCCGAATGTCCAAGGGGAGCAGGCCGGCCAATGCCAACGCGGCATTAAGAGACACCGTCCGGTAGGCCCGGCACAGCTTCTGTGCGAAGCCGCGCTGCACCACGTTGAGTCTCTTCTGCACCATTTTCTTTTCTGTCGCTGGCGCCCAAGCTGCTGCTGCATATGTGATGATGGGCTCCACTGTCGCGGTGTAGATTATCCGGATTATCTCCGGATGGAGGCCCCAGCTGGATCTGGCGGCTGACGACACCCGCTTGTAGACGCCCAATGCCCGTTCGCACACGTTTGCGACGTGGGCATTGAACGTCAACCGCCGGTCGATCGTCAGCCCCAGCAACTTGATTTCCTCCGCCATTGCAATGTCGACCCCGCCCATGCTCAGGCGTGGGGTGTCATAATCAAGCTTATTGGTAAGCACCATAGCGCACGTTTTGTGCGGTGCAAACCTCAGCTTGTTCATGACACCCCAAGACCGAACATACTCGAGGGCGCCATTGCCACGGCGCTCGATCTCCATTGCCGTGTCCCCGGAAAAGACGACGACTATGTCGTCGGCAAAAGCCTGACAATAGTCGCCTCTCTCCGTGAGACCCTTCAATAGGGGATCGAGGAGGAGATTCCAGAGGATAGGGCCTCCGATGGAGCCCTGCACGCAGCCCTTGGTGGTTTCCCTAACGTATTCGCAGCCCCCGTACCTCACTCGTACCCTCCTCTCGCTGAGATAGTCGGCTAGCACCGCACGTAACACCGGTGGACACTGTTCCTCCGCCAGCCGAACCTTGATGGCAGGCCACCACGCGTTATCGAAGGCGCCCTCTATGTCCAGCGAGACCATCGTGATGAGCTTCTTCTTGCGAAGTTCGCCCCTCACGTGGCCCACCAGGGCACAGAGGGCGTCCTCGGTACCGCGCTGCGGCATGAAGCCGTACTGACGGGGGCTCATCCTCGGTGCTAGGTGCCATACCAGCCGCCTAACCAGCATCTTCTCGAATATCTTCCCAAACACTGGAAGCAGCCCAATGGGTCTGTACGACCGTGGATCCTGGTAGTCGGTTTTACCCGGCTTCCGTAACGCGATCACGGTCGCCTCCTTCCAGTCCTTGGGGAAACATCCGAGACGAAAGCATTTGTTGAAGAGGGTAAGGTGGGTCTCCAGATTAGCCAGCACAACCCGTGTGCAGATATCCGACGTGAAGCCATCCACCCCGGGAGCCTTCTTCGGATTGAAGCTGAGCACAGCCGCACGCAGCTCGGGTTAGGTTAGGTTAGGTTTTTTTTTTTTTTTTTTTTAACGTGGTGATGCATTTATGCACTTCACCGTCTCGCTGCGGGGGGGAGCGAGACGGCTTCGTGTGGGACTCCCGGCCCTAGGATGGAAAACGAACGGGCCGGACTACCCACTAAAACCTATCCACGGTGTTTCTCCTTCGCCTTAGCCGGGCCGCCGGATAGACAGAAACTGTTAAGCAACGGCGGCCCGGAAAAGGGGCGCTCTTTCGAGCTCAGCACGGGGGGCTGACCCCCCCCCCAAACAACGTAGAAGCGACGCCCCCGAAACACATAAGGGGCGTCGGACTCCTCAGGGCCTTTCGCGTGAGCGGTGGGCCCCCCGACCCACCGCTCACGGCCCTCTCAGTCGGGGGCTTGGGCGTATGCAATACGCCGTCGCCCCCTGACTGGTGCCCGG
Organism: Nudaria mundana; assembly: GCA_963556515.1. Lineage (NCBI taxonomy): Eukaryota > Metazoa > Arthropoda > Insecta > Lepidoptera > Erebidae > Nudaria > Nudaria mundana. The sequence continues at coordinate 149,003 of OY748291.1, read as the reverse complement.
CGGGGCGGAAGCGTGCGGCCTGCACGCTCCCGTTCCCGCAGGGCCTCTCTCTTTGCCGCCATCACCTCCCGAGCAAAGGAGGCGACGGCGGCCCAACATTCTTCGCTGCCGGCCATAGAGAGAATGACGGCCGGCAGCGAACCTACACTGCCGATGATGCCCGTGAGGGCCAACCTCTGCGTGTCCCAGGCGGCGCACACAGCGAGCGTATGCTGCGCCGTATCTACGGCGCCGCCTGCGCAGTGATGACAAACGGGCTCCGACAGGATCCCCACCACTTCCCACAGGAATTTGGCAAAACAGCCATGACCCGTGAGAAGTTGGGTGAGGAAGTAGGTCGGAGCCCCCTGCGCATGCTCCACCCAGTGTCGTCGCAGCTGGACCACGTTCGCGGCGCTGAGGGCATCCGCCCAAATAGGCGCCCCATAGAGCGCCTTGGAGCGTACCACACCCTCGTAGAGACGGCGGCATGCACTTCCCGGTCCCCCTTTATTGGGGAGCAGCCTACCGAGCATCCCGGCAAACGTCACCAACTTTGGTGAAAGCTGCCGGAAATGCTCGACGAACCCCCACCGGCTGTCGAGCAAGAGACCCAGATATTTAAGGGTCCTCCCGACAGCGATGGAGGTGCCACCCACCACAATTTGGGCATCCCGAGGGGGTCTCATCCGAGGCCCATGGAAGAAGAGGGCCTCGGATTTTTCGAGGGCCACCTTGAGGCCGAGCGCCCTGATGCGACCGACGACCTGTGCCGTGCCCGCAGTGGCGAGCACGGCAGCGTCACGGAAAGTGGGTCCTCGCGCGGTGACTAGGGTGTCGTCGGCGTAACAAAATACACCGACTCCCCGAAGAGTAGCACCGCGCAGGACCCAATCGAAACCAATGTTCCACAGGAGCGGGCCCAGCACCGACCCCTGTGGAACGCCACAAGACATTTCCCTGCGGACTACAGCCGACCGGGCCGGAAAGATGATGGCCCGGTCGACAAAGTAGTCCGCAAGGACGCGCCTGAGGTACCACGGGACATTGTGGTACCTCAGCGCTTCGGCGATAGTAGGCCAGGGGAGGGTGTTGAAGGCATTGGCTATGTCGAGCGACACAGCCAACACCACCTCTCCCCGGCCAGTAGCTTCCTCGACGCTGCCCCTAAGCCGGGCTACGGCGTCCAGGGTGGACCTCCCGCGACGGAAGCCGAACTGGCTATCCGACAAGTTCGGCCCCGCCCCCTCCAAATGTCCGACGAGACGTGCAGCGAGCACCCGCTCGAAAAGCTTGCACGTCTCGTCGAGGAGAACGATGGGGCGGTAGGCCGACGGCGACTCCGGGGGACGCCCGTGCTTACGAAGCAGCACGAGCTTCCCCGTCTTCCAGCGTCGCGGGACTCTTCCGGACGCCACACACTCCGACATGAGGGACAGCGTCTCCTCTTCAAACTCCGGCATGACGAGGCCGACGACCCGCCCTGGGACGCCATCGGGACCAGGGGCGCGGTTCCTCAGCTTAAGTTTTAGAACCGCTACCCCCAGCTCGGCGCCAGAAACGGGCGAGATGACCTCGTCATCCGACGATTCCTGGCTCGGTGCCATTCGGGGGGGGGGACCACTCTTCCCGCGCAGGGAAGAGGGAGCTGACCACTTCTTCAACAAATTGGGGCTCGAGAGACGTAGTGAGGGGGGGCACATCTCGTCGAGCAAGACTATGGGGCGGTAGGCCGACGGCGACTCGGCCGGGCGCCCGTGCTTCTTCAACAGCACGAGCCGCCCGGTTTTCCATCGTCGCGGGACCCTCCCCGACGCCAAACACTCCGACAATAGGGACAGCGTCTCCTCCTCGAACGCCGGCATGACGAGGGCGATGACCCGTCCAGGGATGCCGTCCGGACCGGGGGCGCGGTTCCTCGACTTGAGTTTGAGGACCGCCACCCCGAGTTCGGCTTCGGACACGGGCGGAATGATCGCCTCTGCGTCTGCCGGCGCCTGGCTCGGTGCCATCCGCGGTGGGACCCACTCCTCCCGCTCAGGGAAGAGGGAACTGACGACGTTGTCGACGAAAACTGGCTCGAGAGACCTGGTGAGCGGAGGCGCCCAGGGCCGGAGTTTTTCACTCACGACTTTGTACGGGCGCCCCCACGGATCTTCATTGAGGCTCTCGAGCCACTCCTCCCAGGCCGCCTTCTTGGCGGCCCTGATGCCCGAGCTGAAGGCCGCTCGGGCCGCCCGGTATGCGGCGTGCAACTCCTCTTCTTGGACGGGATCCCTAACGCTACGACCGCGGCTGCGAGTGCACCTGCGCTGGGCTGCGTGGCATGAAGCACGCAGCCCCGCCAACTCCTCGTTCCACCAGTAAACTCGCCGCCGCGGCTTGATAGGCCTCGCCCTCCGCATCGCCGCATCGCAGACGCGAGTCAGAGCACCGGAAAGCCGCTCAGCCCTCGCGTCCACGTCCGGGCTTTCGTCGACTGCGGCCCATCGCTCCACGATGGCCGCCTCCTTCGCCAGCTCCCGGTCCAGCGTCCGCAGACGCCACCGCGGACCTTCCTCAACCAGGCGGTCCCCGACCGCCGGGGTCCCCAGGCCAGAGTCGACGATGTCGAACCGTATGTAACGATGATCCGACATCGTCTCCTCCCCCCTGACCACCTTCCAGCCACGTGTGCGGTTCGCCAGGCCAGAACTGGCGAAGGACAGGTCGACAATTGACCTGCCCGTTGACCGCACAAACGTGTGGACCGAACCCCGGTTGAGGAGCACCAAGCCGTGGGACGCCGCCCATTCCTCCACCAACTCACCCCGTCCATCGGTCGCCGGAGATCCCCACGCCTGTGAGTGAGCGTTGAAGTCTCCGGCAACCACCAACGGGGTGGGGTGCGCTTCCACCACCAGAGCCCCGACCTCTGCGAGCCACTGCTCGTATTCGGCGAGGCTTCTGTTTGGGGAGAAGTACACCCCGATCACTGCAACGTCTCCCAGCAGCGCGAGGACGCAGCCACGTCCTTTTGATACTCTGCTAAACGCGCCCTGCTGGGAGACGATAGCCACCAACTCGTCGCGGCTTCCCGCCCAGTTATCCCGGGCGAGAACCGCGTACGGTTCGGCGACTACGGCCACATTCGCTTGACACTCTGCGATGGCCTGCATAAAGGTATCTTGGGCCGCCGCACAGTGCCCGACGTTGGCCTGCAGGAACGAGTTGGGAGCCATTTAATTTGTGGCGACGTCCATGCTCTCCTCCACATTTGTCTGGGTAGGTGGGGGGGGCGCAACCGGCACCACCCTTCGCCCCACACCACCACGACGCCTCCTCTTTTTCGAAGCCGCCAAGCAGGCATTGGAGCCCAGGCGGTGCGCAGCGGCAGTTCCCGCCGCCGCGCAGATGGGACAATTTGGCTCCGCCAAGCAGCCCGCCGCCTTGTGGCCGGGCTGCCCGCAGCGGAAGCAGAGTGCACTGCGGTCAATTTCCGCAGCGCACCGGGCCCCTACGTGCCCCACCTCCAGGCAGCGGAAGCACCGCTGAGGCCTGGACTCCAACAAAACCGCACGGACGCGGGACCAGCCAACCATAAGAGGGCGGCCATCTGTCAACTTTTTAGCCGCCGCGACCGGGCACTTGACCCACGCCGTGCCCTCTCGTCCCTCCTGGCGGACAATATCTCCACAGACTACGCTGGTGGTGGCGCACCCTCCTACGTCCGCCACCACCTGCGCTATGGCCTCCTTCGTGGCCGCGTCACCGACGCCGGAGATGCGCAGCTCCGCGCACTTCTCCGGCCTAGCAACGCGGACTTCATCGCCGAGAGCCTCTCTGAGTTTCTCGGCGAGTGCATCAGCCTTCTGGCTTTTCTCGACGCCTGCCACCTCAAGGACCCTGCCCCCGGTGGCTGCCGTGCGGAAAACAGCTTGCTCATCTCGTCGAGCAAGACTATGGGGCGGTAGGCCGACGGCGACTCGGCCGGGCGCCCGTGCTTCTTCAACAGCACGAGCCGCCCGGTTTTCCATCGTCGCGGGACCCTCCCCGACGCCAAACACTCCGACAATAGGGACAGCGTCTCCTCCTCGAACGCCGGCATGACGAGGGCGATGACCCGCCCAGGGATGCCGTCCGGGCCGGGGGCGCGGTTCCTCGACTTGAGTTTGAGGACCGCCACCCCGAGTTCGGCTTCGGACACGGGCGGAATGATCGCCTCTGCGTCTGCCGGCGCCTGGCTCGGTGCCATCCGCGGTGGGACCCACTCCTCCCGCTCAGGGAAGAGGGAACTGACGACGTTGTCGACGAAAACTGGCTCGAGAGACCTGGTGAGCGGAGGCGCCCAGGGCCGGAGTTTTTCACTCACGACCTTGTACGGGCGCCCCCACGGATCTTCATTGAGGCTCTCGAGCCACTCCTCCCAGGCCGCCTTCTTGACGGCCCTGATGCCCGAGCTGAAGGCCGCTCGGGCCGCCCGGTATGCGGCGTGCAACTCCTCTTCTTGGACGGGATCCCTGACGCTACGACCGCGGCTGCGAGTGCACCTGCGCTGGGCTGCGTGGCATGAAGCACGCAGCCCCGCCAACTCCTCGTTCCACCAGTAAACTCGCCGCCGCGGCTTGATAGGCCCCGCCCTCCGCATCGCCGCATCGCAGACGCGAGTCAGAGCACCGGAAAGCCGCTCAGCCCTCGCGTCCACGTCCGGGCTTTCGTCGACTGCGGCCCATCGCTCCACGATGGCCACTTCCTTCGCCAGCTCCCGGTCCAGCGTCCGCAGACGCCACCGCGGACCTTCCTCAACCAGGCGGTCCCCGACCGCCGGGGTCCCCAGGCCGGAGTCGACGACGTCGAACCGTATGTAACGATGATCCGACATCGTCTCCTCCCCCCTGACCACCTTCCAGCCACGTGTGCGGTTCGCCAGGCCAGAACTGGCGAAGGACAGGTCGACAATTGACCTGCCCGTTGACCGCACAAACGTGTGGACCGAACCCCGGTTGAGGAGCACCAAGCCGTGGGACGCCGCCCATTCCTCTACCAACTCACCCCGTCCATCGGTCGCCGGAGATCCCCACGCCTGTGAGTGTGCGTTGAAGTCTCCGGCAACCACCAACGGGGTGGGGTGCGCTCCCGCCACCAGAGCCCCGACCTCTGCGAGCCACTGTTCATATTCGGCGAGGCTTCTGTTTGGCGAGAAGTACACCCCGATCACTGCAACGTCTCCCAGCAGCGCGAGGACGCAGCCGCGTCCTTTTGATACTCTGCTAAACGCGCCCTGCTGGGAGACGATAGCCACCAACTCGTCGCGGCTTCCCGCCCAGTTATCCCGGCCGAGAACCGCGTACGGTTCGGCGACTACGGCCACATTCACCTGACACTCTGCGATAGCCTGCATTAAAGTATCTTGGGCCGCCGCACAGTGCCCGACGTTGACCTGCAGGAACGAGTTGGGAGCCATTTAATTTGTGGCGACGTCCATCCTCTCCTCCACATTTGTCTGGGTGGGTGGTGGGGCCGCAACCGGCACCACCTTTCGCCCCACACCACCACGACGCCTCCTCTTATTTGAGGCCGCCAAGCAGGACTTGGAGCCCAGGCGGTGCGTAGCGGCAGTTCCCGCCGCCGCGCAGATAGGACAATTTGGCTCCGCGCAGCAGCCCGCCGCCTTGTGGCCGGGCTGCCCGCAGCGGTAGCAGAGTGCACTGCGGTCAACTCCCGCAGCGCACTGGGCCCCTACGTGCCCCACCTCCAGGCAGCGGAAGCACCGCTGAGGCCTGGACTCCAACAAAATCGCACGGACGCGGGACCAGCCAACCATAAGAGGGCGGCCATCTGTCACCTTTTTGGCCGCCGCGACCGGGCACTTGACCCACGCCGTGCCCTCTCGTCCTGCCCGGCGGACAACGTCTCCACAGACTACGCTGGTGGTGGCGCATCCTCCTACGTCTGCCACAACCTGCGCTATAGCCTCCTTCGTGGCCGTGTCACCGAGGCCGGAGATGCGCAGCTCAGCGCACTTTTCCGGCCTAGCGACGCGGACTTCATCGCCGAGAGCCTCCCTGAGTTTCTCGGCAAGTGCGTCAGCCTTCCGGATTTTCTCGGCGCCCGCCACCTCAAGGACCCTGCCCCCGGTGGCTGCCGTGCGGAAGCGTAGCCCCTCAATACCGAGGTTTTTCAAATTTACTTTGCGCTCAGCCTCGGCGAGCTTGGAGGCGTACGTCACGCCCCGTTCCGCCGCACCCTGCTGCAACGTTATCACCACCGCAGCGGTGCGGGGCGAGCGGAGTTTCGGAGCACGTCTCCCCACGGCAGGCGCTTTGACGGGTGCCGCTGCCGACTTCGCAGCCGGAGGCCTGGCCGCTGGCGTCTTCTTGGGGCGCCCAGCCACAACATTCCACGCCTCGGAGGTGGAGGAAGAGGACGGTGTGGGCAGAGTGGACACTGCATCTTGGCGTGCCGCCTCAGCCTCGCGCGCTGCAGCACTCTTCTTTTTTCTTTTCTTCTTCCCCGATGCTGAAGGGGGGGAAGAAGCCGGCAGAACAGCCGGAGGAGCCTCCGTCTCCTCCGGGACGGGGACGACACGACGACGACGCGGGGCGGCCATGGGACCACCTTGCCGAAGCAGTGGTGCAGCGGGAGCGCCGACGCTTGAAAGCGATGTCGCAGTGGCGCGAGCGGCGTTACGGGCGTCCGCCTGAAGGGGTGGACGCAGCCGCGGCTCCGGAAGCAGGCGGTCTGAAACGCCGTCGAAGCGCGCGTTGATCATGAACATGATCTCCTCGCGCGACATCGACGGCGGGGCGCTCACCTGCTTCTTCACCGCCTCCAATTCGGCCCGCAGCGCAGCCACCTCACGCTGCAGGCGGACGTTTTCGTCGCTGTCGGTCCGGCCACGCAACTCCCGCACGTGTTCCATTATGGAGCCCGCAGCGCTCCTGAGGCCCTGGACCGACTGTCCCTTCAGTTTGGAGCTCTTGTGGGCGATGGAGCGTATAGACTCCACCGCCTCCTCAACCGCCTTCTCCAGTTGCTCGGCCCTGAGGTCACCCACAGGTGCCGGCATACGCGCCTCGTTTCCTCCGTCCTGAACGGGAGGCTGGAGGAGGAAGGAAAGTCGCCTCTCCTCCCGCCTACGGAGCTCTTCGGCGAGTTCGTTTTCCGCCTGGAGCTCTAGCTCCCGCTCTTTGGCCGCGACATAGTCGGCCTTCGCCTTTGCGAGGCCCACGTAGTGCCCCGTTGTAGGGGGGCGACCGCGACCTCGTTTAACGGGTTGGCCCCGGGTGTTGTTGGAGCCAACCGACTCCTCGCTGACCCCCTCCGAGCCTGAGTTCCGGCGCTTGTCAGCGCGCTGCCACAGGCGAGACAGCGGGCTGGGGGACGGGCGGGGCGATACCTCCACCAAAGAAACGACGCTGCTGTCTGACTCCGACAGCAGCACCTCTCCAACCACACCGCCGCGCGGTGCGACATCGCAGCGCGACACCGACACCCGCAGCTCCTTCCGATCTCTAACGCAGCTTCGAGATCGGCTTCGACTCCGGCTTCGGCTCCGGCTTTCGGCTCGACTCAGGGCCCGACTCCGCCTCGGCACTGGAGTACCAGGCCTCTCCTCCTTACTCCCGACATCCTCATTTTGTTTTTTAATTGAAATATCCATAATAAATCCCACGAGAATGAGACGATATACAAGCACTCCCCGGGTGACGCTCATTCCGGGGAGCGGGCTAATACATGCGGAGGTCGCCAAGTATCCGCTGGGTTTTAACGTGCTTTCCTTCACGGATTTTTGTATCGGGTATCACCCTCAGGCCAGCCAATTAAGGCAAGCCGCCTTCGGCCACGTTGCGCCGCACGTACCCTGTAGACCGTGAGACAGGGGTCGTTGCACGACGCAACGTGGCCGGCTACGAGAGGCTGGTCAGGCCTCCCCGATGCGACCTTTCAGTCGCGTCCGTTCCCATGGGCCTTGCAGACCCATACGCCCCGACCCCCTCATGGGGTCATCTTGCCTGTTAAGGCTCAGCTCAGGTGAGGCCAAGAACGACCCCACCATAGCTCCATAAGGAGCTGACAAACAGCGCGCCGTTGCCGCGACAGAAAAGATAGAAGAACAAAGACAAGAAACGAAAGATGGAAGAATAAACAAGGAGAAAAGAAGAACAAAGAAAACAACAACGACGCCGCGGGCCTTGCAGGCCCGCCATACCACGACCCCCCTCGTGGGGTCAGCTAGCCCTGAAAAGGGCTTGTCGGACTTGGTCAATCGCTACCAGAATCCTCCGAGGAGGACACCAATAACCATTGTCCAGGGTGCACCAGCGTCCCGGCTTCCGTTCCCCCCACCGAAGTAGAAAGGACAAGAAGCAGGGCTAAGCCAACGTGGAGGTTATCCGACCGCACCCCAGGTTAGGTTAGGTTTTTTTTTTTTTTTTTGTTGACGCGGGGAATGCATTTAGGCACCGTCACCCCGCTGCGGGGGCAGCAGGGCGGTGTGTGGGACTCGACGGTCTGGGATCGGACCGTAATACCCACTAAACCACCGCGGTGTTCCGTCTCACCTTAAACCGGCTCGCAGGGTAGGCCAGAGGTTAAATCACTGCGAGCCGGCAAGGGGCGCCCCGTGAAGTCGGGGCTCGCCTCGGAGGAGCCAATTAAGTGACCCTCCCGGAGCTCCCTAAGGAGCTGAAGAATCTAGCCCGCACCTCCACCGTTCTCGAGCACCTCTCTGAAAGCAGAGAGGGTAGAGAACGGCCGGTGCGGGCGTGCGTAAGTGGGCACCGTCCGGAACACGAGGAGGGTGCCCGTCGCCACGGGTGACCATCGGTGGGCGGAGGTCCCCCGACCTTCCGCCCACGGTCAAAAAACACTAGTCGGGGGCGCGCATAAAAGCCGCTAGGCGGCGCCCTCGGACCGGACGGCGGGGAGGAAGCGTGCGACCCGCCCGCTCCCTCACCCGCAATTCCTCTCTCTTGGCCGCCATCACCACGCTAGCAAACGTGGCGACGGCAGCCCAACACTGTTGGCTGCCGGCCATGGCTAACACCACGGCCGGCAGCGACAAATTCACACCAACGATGCCCGTGAGGGCCACACGCGGCCCGTCCCATGCCGCGCACTCGGCAAGGGTGTGGGCCGCTGTGTCAACGACACCGGCCGGGCAGTGACGACACACGACGTCCGGCTCCACCCCAACAATCCTGCACAGGTATATGGCGAAAACACCGTGACCTGTGAGGAGTTGTGTGAGGTGGTACGTCGGTACGCCATGTGACCTCTCCACCCAGGCCCGCAGGGCGGGTCGAACGGCCCCCACGAGCATCGCGCTCGCGGAAGGCGACTCCAATCGCAAGGCCCACTCCCGGAAGAGATCGTCGCGAGCCGCCTGTCTCCAGCGGTCGATCTCCTCCGGAAGTGGGCGACCACCACTCAGTCGCACCAGGGCGCACTCCTCGTAAACGGCTTGGAGGACTCCAGCCTCGAGATCCCATGGAAGGGACCCGGCTATCAGGCACGCCGCCTCGTAAGAGACGGTGCAGTACGCCCGTGCACCTCTCTGCGCGATCGCGCGCTGCGGACGTCGCAGCAGCGCTAGACTTTCGGCGCAGAGGGTGCCCGCCCAGATGGGCGCTCCGTAGAGCGCTTTCGAGCGTACCACACCGTCGTACAGACGGCGACACGAACTACCAGGCCCCCCCCGATTGGGAAGTAGCCTGGCGAGCCTCCCGGCGTATGACACCAGTTTTGGTGCCAGACGCCGGAAGTGCTCGACGAAACCCCATCTGCTGTCGAGAACCAGACCGAGATACTTTAAGGTCCGCCCGACAGCGATGGGGGTGCCACCTGGAGTCCAAGCGCCCTGATGCGACCGACAATGTGAGCCACACCAGCCGTGGCCAACACTTTAGCGTCCCTGTAGGACGGGCCCCGCGCGGTGACCAGGGTATCGTCGGCGTAGCAAAAGACGCCAACGCCCCGAAGAGTGGCACCGCGTAGGACCCAATCATACCCGATGTTCCACAGGAGCGGCCCGAGGACTGACCCCTGTGGAACACCGCATGTCATGTCTCGGCGGACCACTCCCGACCGGGTCGGATACGAGACGGCCCGGTCAACGAAGTAGTCCGCGAGTACGCGCCTGAGGTACCACGGGACGTTGTGGTACCCCAGCGCCTCCGCAATGGTCCCCCAGGGGATGGTGTTGAAGGCGTTCGCGATGTCCAGCGACACTGCCAACAACACCTCCCCCTGGCCGACCGCCTCTTCCACGCTGTCCCTGAGCCGGGATATCGCATCCAGGGTCGATCTCCCGCGACGGAACCCGTACTGGCCGTCACTAAGGTTGGGCCCCGCCCCCTCCAGGTGCTCGACGAGACGTGCCGCGAGCACTCGCTCGAGCAGCTTGCTCATCTCGCCGAGCAGGACGATGGGGCGGTAGGCCGACGGCGACTCGGCCGGGCGCCCGTGCTTCTTCAGCAGCACGAGCCGCCCGGTCTTCCATCGTCGCGGGACTCTTCCCGACGACAGACATTCCGACAGCAGGGACAGCGTCTCCTCCTCGAACGCGGGCATCACCAGGGCGACGACCCGCCCAGGGATGCCGTCCGGGCCAGGGGCGCGGTTCCTCAATTTGAGTTTCAGAACCGCGACCCCCAATTCGGCATCGGACACGGGCGGAATCGCCCCGATATCCGCCGGCGTCTGGCTTGGCGCCATCCGCGGTGGGACCCACTCTTCCCGCGCAGGGAAGAGGGAGCTGACGACGTCGCTCACGAAGGAGGGCTCGAGAGACCTAGTGAGCGGGGGCGCCCACGGCCGAAGTTTGTCGTTTACGACTTTGTACGGGCGCCCCCACGGATCTTCGTTGAGTGTGTCGAGCCACTCCTTCCAAGCAGCCTCCTTGGCGGCTCTCATCGCCGAGCGAAAGACCGCCCGGGCGGCCCGGTATGCGGCGAGCAGGACCTCTTCTTGGGTGGGGACCCGTACTCTACGTCCGCGGCTGCGGGTGCACCTTCGCTGGGCTGCGTCACAAGCTGTACGCAGCCCCGCTAGGTGGTCGTTCCACCAGTACACCCGCCTCCGCGGCGGGACAGGCCCCACCCTACTCATCGCCGCATCGCAGACGCGAGTGAGCGCACTCTCCAGTCGCTCTGCCCTCGCGTCCACGTCCAGACCCCCATCGACCGCGGCCCATCGCTCGACGATGGCCGCCTCTTTCGCCAGCTCCCGGTCGAGCGTCTTGAGACGCCACCGCGGACCTTCCCCAGCCAGGGGGCGACTGCTGACCGCTGGGGTCCTCGAATTGGGGGCGGCGATGTCGAACCGTATGTAGAGGTGGTCCGACATCGTCTCCACCCCCTCGACCACCCTCCAGCCGCAAATGCGGTCAGCTAGTGCGGGGCTCGCAAACGAGAGGTCTATGATAGACCCCACTTCGCCCCGCACAAACGTGTTTACAGCCCCCTGGTTGAGCAGCACCAAGCCGTGGGACACCGCCCATTCTTCCACCATCTCACCCCGATCATCTGTCGCCGGTGAGCCCCATGCCCGAGAGTGGGCATTGAAGTCCCCGGCGACGACAACCGGGGTGGGGTGCACTTCCGCCACCAGAGCTCCGACCTCGACGAGGAACTGTTCGAACTCGGCGAGGCCCCGGTTAGGCGAGAAGTACACCCCGATCACTGCAACGTCTCCCAGCAGTGCGAGCACACAGCCCCGCCCACTCGACACTCTGTCGAATGGGGCGAAGCCGAGCGCACCCCGCTGGGAGACGATAGCCACCAAACCGTCGCGATCTCCGGCCCAGTCATCCCGGGACCGAACAACGTACGGTTCGGAGACTACAGCCACGGTCGCCTGCCACTGTGCCACGGTCTGTATCAAAAGATCTTGGGCCGCGGCACAGTGGTTGACGTTGGCCTGCAGCAACGAGATTTTCGCCATCTAAACTTGGGCGGTGTCCATTGCCTCCTCTGACGGGGCGGAGGGGGTCGCCGCCACCCTCCTGCCCTTTCCTCCTCTACGGGTCCGACCCCGTTTTTCTGACGCCGCCAGGCACGCCTTCGTGCCCAGGCGGTGCGCGGACGACGCTCCCGCTGCCGAGCATATGGGGCAGCACGGCTCCGCTGCGCAGCCGGCCGCCTTGTGGCCGGCCTTCCCGCAGCAGTAACAGAGGTCGCTGCGGTCGATGCCCGCAGCGCACTTCGCCCCCACGTGCCCTACCTCCAGGCAGCGGAAGCAGCGCTGGGGTCGGACCTCCAAAAGGACGGCACGGACGCGGCACCATCCGATCGCAAGAGGGCGGCCATCTGTGAGTTTTTTGGCCGCCGTGACCGGGCACTGCACCCACGCCGTGCCGTTGCGCCCCGAGGAGCGGACTATGCTACCTACCTTGACGGAGGTGGTGGCACACCCTCCTAAGTCCGCCACCATCCCCGCGACTTGCTCCTGAGTCGCCGCGTCACTCAAGCCGGAGATGCGCAGCTCTGCACATTTCTCCGGCCTGGCGACCCTGACTTCCTCGCCGAGTGCGGCTCTCAGCCGCTCCGCCAGAGCGTCCGCTTTTTGGGCGTTATCGGCACCCGCCACCTCGAGGACTCGTCCACCGGTCACTGCCGTGCGGAATCGCAACGCCTGAATGCCGAGGCTCTTGAGGTCGACTGACCTCTCAGCCTCGGCGAGTTTAGCGGCGTACGTTACGCCCCTATCCGCAGCTTCACGCTGCAGTGTGATGACCACTGCAGCGGTTCGGGGGGCGCGGAGTTTCGGGGCGCGCCGCACGGCATTGCCATTGGCGGGTGCCTTAGCGGGCGCCTTCGGGGCTGGCGCCTTTTTTGGGCGCCCCGCCACCACATTCCACGCTTCGGGCAAAGGCCGAGAAGTGGATTCCTGCGGGGGGGGCGCCTGACGCGCCGCCTCCGCCTCTCGCGCCGCAGCGCTCCTCTTTTGCCGTTTCGGCTTCTTTTTAGTCCCCTTACTCACAGGGGGAGAAGAAGCCGCTGGTGCGGAAACCTCCGCCTCCTCCAACGAAGGGTCGGGAACGGAATAAGCCGCAGTGGCGGAGGAGGCGCCAACCGCAGGCGCGACTTTGGCCGAGCGGTCTTTGGCTCCAGCGGAGCGGGTGGGCATAGAGGCGCTCTCCTCCCGCCTTCGGAGCTCTTCGGCGAGTTCGTTTTCCGCCTGGAGCTCTAGCTCCCGCTCTTTGGCCGCGACATAGTCGGCCTTCGCCTTTGCGAGGCCCACGTAGTGCCCCGTTGTAGGGGGGCGACCGCGACCTCGTTTAACGGGTTGGCCCCGGGTGTTGTTGGAGCCAACCGACTCCTCGCTGTCCCCCTCCGAGCCTGAGTTCCGGCGCTTGTCAGCGCGCTGCCACAGGCGAGACAGCGGGCCGGGGGACGGGCGAGGCGATACCTCCACCAAAGAAACGACGCTGCTGTCAGACTCCGACAGCAGCACCTCTCCAACCACACCGCCGCGCGGTGCGACGTCGCAGCGCGACACCGACACCCGCAGCTCCTTCCGATCTCTAACGCAGCTTCGAGATCGGCTTCGACTCCGGCTTCGGCTCCGGCTTTCGGCTCGACTCAGGGCCCGACTCCGCCTCGGCACTGGAGTACCAGGCCTCTCCTCCTTACTCCCGACATCCTCATTTTGTTTTGATTTTTTAATTGAAATATCCATAATAAATCCCACGAGAATGAGACGATATACAAGCACTCCCCGGGTGACGCTCATTCCGGGGAGCGGGCTAATACATGCGGAGGTCGCCAAGTATCCGCTGGGTTTTAACGTGCTTTCCTTCACGGATTTTTGTATCGGGTATCACCCTCAGGCCAGCCAATTAAGGCAAGCCGCCTTCGGCCACGTTGCGCCGCACGTACCCTGTAGACCGTGAGACAGGGGTCGTTGCACGACGCAACGTGGCCGGCTACGAGAGGCTGGTCAGGCCTCCCCGATGCGACCTTTCAGTCGCGTCCGTTCCCATGGGCCTTGCAGGCCCATACGCCCCGACCCCCTCATGGGGTCCTCTTGCCTGTTAAGGCTCAGCTCAGGTGAGGCCGAGAACGACCCCACCATAGCTCCATAAGGAGCTGACAAACAGCGCGCCGTTGCCGCGACAGAAAAGAAGAACAAAGACAAGAAACGAAAGATGGAAGAATAAACAAGGAGAAAAGAAGAACAAAGAAAACAACAACGACGCCGCGGGCCTTGCAGGCCCGCCATACCACGACCCCCCTCGTGGGGTCAGCTAGCCCTGAAAAGGGCTTGTCGGACTTGGTCAATCGCTACCAGAATCCTCCGAGGAGGACACCAATAACCATTGTCCAGGGTGCACCAGCGTCCCGGCTTCCGTTCCCCCCACCGAAATAGAAAGGACAAGAAGCAGGGCTAAGCCAACGTGGAGGTTATCCGACCGCACCCCACCCCAGGTTTTTTTTTTTTTTTTTTTGTTGACGCGGGGAATGCATTTAGGCACCGTCACCCCACTGCGGGGGCAGCAGGGCGGTGTGTGGGACTCGACGGTCTGGGATCGGACCGTAATACCCACTAAACCACCGCGGTGTTCCGTCTCACCTTAAACCGGCTCGCAGGGTAGGCCAGAGGTTAAATCACTGCGAGCCGGCAAGGGGCGCCCCGTGAAGTCGGGGCTCGCCTCGGAGGAGCCAATTAAGTGACCCCCCCGGAGCTCCCTAAGGAGCTGAAGAATCTAGCCCGCACCTCCACCGTTCTCGAGCACCTCTCTGAAAGCAGAGAGGGTAGAGAACGGCCGGTGCGGGCGTGCGTAAGTGGGCACCGTCCGGAACACGAGGAGGGTGCCCGTCGCCACGGGTGACCATCGGTGGGCGGAGGTCCCCCGACCTTCCACCCACGGTCAAAAAACACTAGTCGGGGGCGCGCATGAAAGCCGCTAGGCGGCGCCCTCGGACCGGACGGCGGGGAGGAAGCGTGCGACCCGCCCGCTCCCTCACCCGCAATTCCTCTCTCTTGGCCGCCATCACCACGCTAGCAAACGTGGCGACGGCAGCCCAACACTGTTGGCTGCCGGCCATGGCTAACACCACGGCCGGCAGCGACAAATTCACACCAACGATGCCCGTGAGGGCCATACGCGGCCCGTCCCATGCCGCGCACTCGGCAAGGGTGTGGGCCGCTGTGTCAACGACACCGGCCGGGCAGTGACGACACACGACGTCCGGCTCCACCCCAACAATCCTACACAGGTATTTGGCGAAAACACCGTGACCTGTGAGGAGTTGTGTGAGGTGGTACGTCGGTACGCCATGTGACCTCTCCACCCAGGCCCGCAGGGCGGGTCGAACGGCCCCCACGAGCATCGCGCTCGCGGAAGGCGACTCCAATCGCAAGGCCCACACCCGGAAGAGATCGTCGCGAGCCGACTGTCTCCAGCGGTCGATCTCCTCCGGAAGCGGGCGACCACCACTCAGTCGCACCAGGGCGCACTCCTCGTAAACGGCTTGGAGGACTCCAGCCTCGAGGTCCCATGGAAGGGACCCGGCTATCAGGCACGCCGCCTCGTAAGAGACGGTGCAGTACGCCCGTGCACCTCTCTGCGCAATCGCGCGCTGCGGACGTCGCAGCAGCGCTAGACTTTTGGCGCAGAGGGTGCCCGCCCAGATGGGCGCTCCGTAGAGCGCTTTCGAGCGTACCACACCGTCGTACAGACGGCGACACGAACTACCAGGCCCCCCCCGATTGGGGAGCAGCCTGGCGAGCCTCCCGGCGTATGACACCAGTTTTGGTGCCAGACGCCGGAAGTGCTCGACGAAACCCCATCTGCTGTCGAGAACCAGACCGAGATACTTTAAGGTCCGCCCGACAGCGATGGGGGTGCCACCCACCACAATCTGGGAGTCCCGAGGAGGGGCCCCCGACCGAGGCCCATGAAAGAAAACGGCCTCCGATTTTTCGAGGGCCACCTGGAGTCCAAGCGCCCTGATGCGACCGACAATGTGAGCCACACCAGCCGTGGCCAACACTTTAGCGTCCCTGTAGGACGGGCCCCGCGCGGTGACCAGGGTATCGTCGGCGTAGCAAAAGACGCCGACGCCCCGAAGAGTGGCACCACGCAGGACCCAATCATACCCGATGTTCCACAGGAGCGGCCCGAGGACTGACCCCTGTGGAACACCGCACGTCATATCTCGGCGGACCACTCCCGACCGGGTCGGATACGAGACGGCCCGGTCAACGAAGTAGTCCGCGAGTACGCGCCTGAGGTACCACGGGACCTTGTGGTACCCCAGCGCCTCCGCAATGGTCCCCCAGGGGATGGTGTTGAAGGCGTTCGCGATGTCCAGCGACACCGCCAACAACACCTCCCCCTGGCCGACCGCCTCTTCCACGCTGTCCCTGAGCCGGGATATCGCGTCCAGGGTCGATCTCCCGCGACGGAACCCGTACTGGCCGTCACTAAGATTGGGCCCCGCCCCCTCCAGGTGCTCGACGAGACGTGCCGCGAGCACTCGCTCGAGCAGCTTGCTCATCTCGCCGAGCAGGACGATGGGGCGGTAGGCCGACGGCGACTCGGCCGGGCGCCCGTGCTTCTTCAGCAGCACGAGCCGCCCGGTCTTCCATCGTCGCGGGACTCTTCCCGACGACAGACATTCCGACAGCAGGGACAGCGTCTCCTCCTCGAACGCGGGCATCACCAGGGCGACGACCCGCCCAGGGATGCCGTCCGGGCCAGGGGCGCGGTTCCTCAATTTGAGTTTCAGAACCGCGAACCCCAATTCGGCATCGGACACGGGCGGAATCGCCCCGATGTCCGCCGGCGTCTGGCTTGGCGCCATCCGCGGTGGGACCCACTCTTCCCGCGCAGGGAAGAGGGAGCTGACGACGTCGCTTACGAAGGAGGGCTCGAGAGACCTAGTGAGCGGGGGCGCCCACGGCCGAAGTTTGTCGTTCACGACTTTGTACGGGCGCCCCCACGGATCTTCGTTGAGTGTGTCGAGCCACTCCTTCCAAGCCGCTTCCTTGGCGGCTCTCATCGCCGACTCGGACGTCGCAGCAGCGCTAGACTTTTGGCGCAGAGGGTGCCCGCCCAGATGGGCGCTCCGTAGAGCGCTTTCGAGCGTACCACACCGTCGTACAGACGGCGACACGAACTACCAGGCCCCCCCCGATTGGGGAGCAGCCTGGCGAGCCTCCCGGCGTATGACACCAGTTTTGGTGCCAGACGCCGGAAGTGCTCGACGAAACCCCATCTGCTGTCGAGAACCAGACCGAGATACTTTAAGGTCCGCCCGACAGCGATGGGGGTGCCACCCACCACAATCTGGGAGTCCCGAGGAGGGGCCCCCGACCGAGGCCCATGAAAGAAAACGGCCTCCGATTTTTCGAGGGCCACCTGGAGTCCAAGCGCCCTGATGCGACCGACAATGTGAGCCACACCAGCCGTGGCCAACACTTTAGCGTCCCTGTAGGACGGGCCCCGCGCGGTGACCAGGGTATCGTCGGCGTAGCAAAAGACGCCGACGCCCCGAAGAGTGGCACCACGCAGGACCCAATCATACCCGATGTTCCACAGGAGCGGCCCGAGGACTGACCCCTGTGGAACACCGCACGTCATATCTCGGCGGACCACTCCCGACCGGGTCGGATACGAGACGGCCCGGTCAACGAAGTAGTCCGCGAGTACGCGCCTGAGGTACCACGGGACCTTGTGGTACCCCAGCGCCTCCGCAATGGTCCCCCAGGGGATGGTGTTGAAGGCGTTCGCGATGTCCAGCGACACCGCCAACAACACCTCCCCCTGGCCGACCGCCTCTTCCACGCTGTCCCTGAGCCGGGATATCGCGTCCAGGGTCGATCTCCCGCGACGGAACCCGTACTGGCCGTCACTAAGATTGGGCCCCGCCCCCTCCAGGTGCTCGACGAGACGTGCCGCGAGCACTCGCTCGAGCAGCTTGCTCATCTCGCCGAGCAGGACGATGGGGCGGTAGGCCGACGGCGACTCGGCCGGGCGCCCGTGCTTCTTCAGCAGCACGAGCCGCCCGGTCTTCCATCGTCGCGGGACTCTTCCCGACGACAGACATTCCGACAGCAGGGACAGCGTCTCCTCCTCGAACGCGGGCATCACCAGGGCGACGACCCGCCCAGGGATGCCGTCCGGGCCAGGGGCGCGGTTCCTCAATTTGAGTTTCAGAACCGCGAACCCCAATTCGGCATCGGACACGGGCGGAATCGCCCCGATGTCCGCCGGCGTCTGGCTTGGCGCCATCCGCGGTGGGACCCACTCTTCCCGCGCAGGGAAGAGGGAGCTGACGACGTCGCTTACGAAGGAGGGCTCGAGAGACCTA
Source organism: Nudaria mundana (assembly GCA_963556515.1). Lineage (NCBI taxonomy): Eukaryota > Metazoa > Arthropoda > Insecta > Lepidoptera > Erebidae > Nudaria > Nudaria mundana. The sequence continues at coordinate 130,722 of OY748291.1, read as the reverse complement.
GTGAGCGGGGGCGCCCACGGCCGAAGTTTGTCGTTCACGACTTTGTACGGGCGCCCCCACGGATCTTCGTTGAGTGTGTCGAGCCACTCCTTCCAAGCCGCTTCCTTGGCGGCTCTCATCGCCGAGCGAAAGACCGCCCGGGCGGCCCGGTATGCGGCGAGCAGGACCTCTTCTTGGGCGGGGACCCGTACTCTACGTCCGCGGCTGCGGGTGCACCTTCGCTGGGCTGCGTCACAGGCTGTACGCAGCCCCGCTAAGTGGTCGTTCCACCAGTACACCCGCCTCCGCGGCGGGACAGGCCCCACCCTACTCATCGCCGCATCGCAGACGCGAGTGAGCGCACTCTCCAGTCGCTCCGCCCTCGCGTCCACGTCCAGACCCCCATCGACCGCGGCCCATCGCTCGACGATGGCCGCCTCTTTCGCCAGCTCCCGGTCGAGCGTCTTGAGACGCCACCGCGGACCTTCCCCAGCCAGGGGGCGACTGCTGACCGCTGGGGTACTCGAATTGGGGGCGGCGATGTCGAACCGTATGTAGAGGTGGTCCGACATCGTCTCCACCCCCTCGACCACCCTCCAGCCGCAAATGCGGTCAGCTAGTGCGGGGCTCGCAAACGAGAGGTCTATGATAGACCCCACTTCGCCCCGCACAAACGTGTTTACAGCCCCCTGGTTGAGCAGCACCAAGCCGTGGGACACCGCCCATTCTTCCACCATCTCACCCCGATCATCTGTCGCCGGTGAGCCCCATGCCCGAGAGTGGGCATTGAAGTCCCCGGCGACGACAACCGGGGTGGGGTGCACTTCCGCCACCAGAGCTCCGACCTCGACGAGGAACTGTTCGAACTCGGCGAGGCCCCGGTTAGGCGAGAAGTACACCCCGATCACTGCAACGTCTCCCAGCAGTGCGAGCACACAGCCCCGCCCACTCGACACTCTGTCGAATGGGGCGAAGCCGAGCGCACCCCGCTGGGAGACGATAGCCACCAAACCGTCGCGATCTCCGGCCCAGTCATCCCGGGACCGAACAACGTACGGTTCGGAGACTACGGCCACGGTCGCTTGCCACTGTGCCACGGTCTGCATCAAAAGATCCTGGGCCGCGGCACAGTGGTTGACGTTGGCCTGCAGCAACGAGATTGGAGCCATCTAAACTTGGGCGGTGTCCATTACCTCCTCTGACGGGGCGGAGGGGGGGGTCGCCACCACCCTCCTGCCCTTTCCTCCTCTACGGGTCCGACCCCGTCTTTCTGACGCCGCCAGGCACGCCTTCGTGCCCAGGCGGTGCGCGGATGACGCCCCCGCTGCTGAGCATATGGGGCAGCAGGGCTCCGCTGCGCAGCCGGCCGCCTTATGGCCGGCCTTCCCGCAGCAGTAGCAGAGGTCGCTGCGGTCGACGCCAGCAGCGCACTTTGCCCCCACGTGCCCCACCTCCAGGCAGCGGAAGCAGCGCTGGGGTCGGACCTCCAACAGGACGGCATGTACGCGGCACCATCCGATCGCAAGAGGGCGGCCGTCTGAAAGTATTTTGGCCGCCGCGACCGGGCACTGCACCCACACCGTGCCGTTGCGCCCCGAGGAGCGGACTATGTTGCCCACCTTGACGGAGGTGGTGGCGCACCCTCCTACGTCCGCCACCATCCCTGCGACCTGCTCCTGACTCGTCGCGTCACTCAAGCCGGAGATGCGCAACTCCGCACATTTCTCCGGCCTGGCGACCTTCACTTCCTCGCCGAGAGCGGCCCTCAGCCGCTCCGCCAGGGCGTCCGCCTTTTTGGCGTTATCGGCACCCGCCACTTCGAGGACTCGTCCGCCGGTCGCCGCCGTGCGGAATCTCAACGCCTCAATGCCGAGGCTCTTGAGGTCGACTGACCTCTCAGCCTCGGCGAGTTTAGCGGCGTACGTTACGCCCCTATCCGCAGCTTCACGCTGCAGTGTGATGACCACTGCAGCGGTTCGGGGGGCGCGGAGTTTCGGGGCGCGCCGCACGGCATTGCCATTGGCGGGTGCCTTGGCGGGCGCCTTCGGGGCTGGCGCCTTTTTTGGGCGCCCCGCCACCACATTCCACGCTTCGGGCAAAGGCCGAGAAGTGGATTCCTGCGGGGGGGGCGCCTGACGCGCCGCCTCCGCCTCTCGCGCCGCAGCGCTCCTCTTTTGCCGTTTCGGCTTCTTTTTAGTCCCCTGACTCACAGGGGGAGAACAAGCCGCTGTTGCAGAAACCTCCGCCTCCTCCAACAAAGGGTCGGACGCGGAGGGTGCGGCGCCAGCGGACTGAGCCGCAGCGGCGAAGGAGGTGCCAACAGCAGGCGCGACTTTGGCCGAGCGGCCTTTGGCTCCAGCGGAGCGAATGGGCACGGAGGTGCCGACGTCGCCAACGACAGTGGCTGAAGGGCCAGCAGTGACGGTGGCAGCTGCGGAGCGTGCGGCGTTGCGGGCGTCCGCCGCAAGCGGCGGGCGCAGCCGCGGCTCGGGCAACAGGCGGTCTCCAATGCCGTCAATGCGCGCGTCGATGAGGAAAGCGATTTCCTCGCGTGACATCGACGGCGCAGCACTCGCCTGCTGCTTTATCGCCTTCATTTCGACCTTGAGGGCCGCAATCTCGCGCTGCAGGCGAGCCACCTCATCAGACTCCGTGCGGGACAACAGCTCCCGCACGTGCTCCAATATGGAGCCTGCAGCGCTCCTGAGGCCCTGGACCGACTGCCCTTTGAGCTTGGAGCTCTTATGGGCGATGGAGCGTATAGACTCCACCGCCTCCCCAATTGCACGGCCCAGCTGCTCAGCTCGGAGTTCCCCAGCAGCTGGCGGCGACGTCGATGCCTCCTTTTCCGATGCCGGAGACTGGCGGAGGAAGGAGAGTCGCCTCTCCTCCCGCCTTCGGAGCTCTTCGGCGAGCTCCTGCTCTGCCTGGAGCTCTAGCTCCCGCTCTTTGGCCCTGTTTAGTTGGGCTTTCGCCGCAGCAAGGCCGACATATTGCCCCGTCGTCGGGGGGCGTCCTCGCCTGGGCCGCTGTTTGGCCAAGACGTCCCCAGCCTCATCCTCTCCTGGCGGGTTGAGGTGGCGCTTCATATGCCTCCTCGGTGATGAGCCAGCCGACTCCTCGCTGTCCCCCTCCGAGCCCGAGCTCCGGGGCCTGCGAAACAGCCGGGAACACAGGGGCGAAGGAGGACCAGAGGTCACCTCCATCATTGAGACCACACTGCTGTCAGAATCTGACAGCAGTAGGTCTCGCGACAACACTGCGGTGTCACACCGTGGCACCGCCACTCTCAGCACTTTCCGACCCGGAACCGGAGTACCGGGCCTCTCCTCTCCACTACCAACATCATTTTTATTTTTTAAATTTAAATTTTCCATAACTGATCCCACGATTATGAGACGATCTAAAAGCACTCCCCGGGTGACGCTCATTCCGGGGAGCGGGCTGTTACTTGCGGAGGTCGCCAAGTATCCGCTGGGTTTTAACGTGCTTTCCTTCACGGATTTTTGTATCGGGTATCACCCTCAGGCCAGCCAGTTAAGGCAAGCCGCCTTCGGCCACGTTGCGCCGCACGTACCCTGTAGACCGTGAGACAGGGGTCGTTGCACGACGCAACGTGGCCGGCTACGAGAGGCTGGTCAGGCCTCCCCGATGCGACCTTTCGGTCACGTCCGTCCCCATGGGCCTTGCAGGCCCATACGCCCCGACCCCCTCATGGGGTCCTCTTGCCTGTCAAGGCTCAGCTCAGGTGAGGCCGAGAACGACCCCACCATAGCTCCATAAGGAGCTGACAAACAGCGCGCCGTTGCCGCGACAGAAAAGATAGAAGAACAAAGACAAGAAACGAAAGATGGAAGAATAAACAAGGAGAAAGAAGAACAAAGAAAAAACGACAACGACGCCGCGGGCCTTGCAGGCCCGCCATACCACGACCCCCCTCATGGGGTCAGCTAGCCCTGAAAAGGGCTTGTTTGTCGGACTTGGTCAATCGCTACCAGAATCCTCCGAGGAGGACACCAATAACCATTGTCCAGGGTGCACCAGCGTCCCGGCTTCCGTTCCCCCCACCGAAGTAGAAAGGACAAGAAGCAGGGCTAAGCCAACGTGGAGGTTATCCGACCGCACCCCACCCCACCCCAGGTTTTTTTTTTTTTTTTTTTTTTGTTTACGCGGGGAATGCATTTAAGCACCGTCATCCCTGCTGCGGGGGCAGCAGGGACGGTGTGTGGGACTCGCGGACCCAAAAAGGAAAGGGCCCGTACTACCCACTAAACCACCGCGGTGTTCCGCCTCACCTTAAACCGGCTCGCAGGGTAGGCCAGAGGTTAAATCACTGCGAGCCGGCAAGGGGCGCCCCGTGAAGTCGGGGCTCGCCTCGGAGGGGCCAATTAAGTGACCCCCCCGGAGCTCCCTAAGGAGCTGAAGAATCTAGCCCGCACCTCCACCGTTCTCGAGCACCTCTCTGAAAGCAGAGAGGGTAGAGAACGGCCGGTGCGGGCGTGCGTAAGTGGGCACCGTCCGGAACACGAGGAGGGTGCCCGTCGCCACGGGTGACCATCGGTGGGCGGAGGTCCCCCGACCTTCCGCCCACGGTCAAAAAACACTAGTCGGGGGCGCGCATGAAAGCCGCTAGGCGGCGCCCTCGGACCGGACGGCGGGGAGGAAGCGTGCGACCCGCCCGCTCCCTTACCCGCAGTTCCTCTCTCTTGGCCGCCATCACCTGGCTGGCAAACGAGGCGACGGCGGCCCAACACTGCTGGCCGCCGGCCATGGCTTGTACCACGGCCGGCAGCGACAAATTCACACCAACGATGCCCGTGAGGGCAGAACGCGGCCCGTCCCATGCCGTGCACTCGGCAAGGGTGTGGGCCGCTGTGTCGACGACACCGGCCGGGCAGTGACGACACACGACGTCCGGCTCCACCCCAACAATCCTGCACAGGTATTTGGCGAACACACCGTGACCTGTGAGGAGTTGTGTGAGGTGGTACGTCGGTACGCCATGTGACCTCTCCACCCAGGCCCGCAGGACGGGTCGAACGGCCCCCACGAGCATCGCGCTCGCGGAAGGCGACTCTAATCGCAAGGCCCACTCCCGGAAGAGATCGTCGCGAGCCGACTGTCTCCAGCGGTCGATCTCCTCCGGAAGCGGGCGACCACCACTCAGTCGCACCAGGGCGCACTCCGCATACACGGCTTGAAGGACTCCAGCCTCGAGATCCCATGGAAGGGACCCGACTATCATGCACGCCGCCTCGTAAGAGACGGTGCAGTACGCCCGTGCACCTCTCTGCGCGATCGCGCGCTGCGGACGTCGCAGCAGCGCTAAACTTTCGGCGCAGAGGGTGCCCGCCCAGATGGGCGCTCCGTAGAGCGCCTTCGAGCGCACCACACCGTCGTACAGACGGCGACACGAACTACCAGGCCCCCCCCGATTGGGGAGCAGCCTGGCGAGCCTCCCGGCGTATGACACCAGTTTTGGTGCCAGACGCCGGAAGTGCTCGACGAAACCCCATCTGCTGTCGAGAACCAGACCGAGATACTTTAAGGTCCGCCCGACAGCGATGGGGGTGCCACCCACCACAATCTGGGAGTCCCGAGGAGGGGCCCCCGACCGAGGCCCGTGAAAGAAAATGGCCTCGGATTTTTCGAGGGCCACCTGGAGTCCAAGCGCCCTGATGCGACCGACAACGTGGGCCACACCAGCCGTGGCCAACACTTTTGCGTCCCTGTAGGACGGGCCCCGCGCGGTGACCAGGGTATCGTCGGCGTAGCAGAAGACGCCGACGCCCCGAAGAGTGGCACCGCGCAGGACCCAATCATACCCGATGTTCCACAGGAGCGGCCCGAGGACTGACCCCTGTGGAACACCGCACGTCATGTCTCGGCGGACCACTCCCGACCGGGTCGGATACGAGACGGCCCGGTCAACGAAGTAGTCCGCGAGTACGCGCCTGAGGTACCACGGGACGTTGTGGTACCCCAGCGCCTCCGCAATAGTCCCCCAGGGGATGGTGTTGAAGGCGTTCGCGATGTCCAGCGACACCGCCAACAACACCTCCCCCTGGCCGACCGCCTCTTCCACGCTGTCCCTGAGCCGGGATATCGCGTCCAGGGTCGATCTCCCGCGACGGAACCCGTACTGGCCGTCACTAAGGTTGGGCCCCGCCCCCTCCAGGTGCTCGACGAGACGTGCCGCGAGCATTCGCTCGAGCAGCTTGCTCATCTCGCCGAGCAGGACGATGGGGCGGTAGGCCGACGGCGACTCGGCCGGGCGCCCGTGCTTCTTCAGCAGCACGAGCCGCCCGGTCTTCCATCGTCGCGGGACTCTTCCCGACGACAGACATTCCGACAGCAGGGACAGCGTCTCCTCCTCGAACGCGGGCATCACCAGGGCGACGACCCGCCCAGGGATGCCGTCCGGGCCAGGGGCGCGGTTCCTCAATTTGAGTTTCAGAACCGCGACCCCCAATTCGGCATCGGATACGGGCGGAATCGCCCCGATATCCGCCGGCGTCTGGCTCGGCGCCATCCGCGGTGGGACCCACTCTTCCCGCGCAGGGAAGAGGGAGCTGACGACGTCGCTCACGAAGGAGGGCTCGAGAGACCTAGTGAGCGGGGGCGCCCACGGCCGAAGTTTGTCGTTTACGACTTTGTACGGGCGCCCCCACGGATCTTGGTTGAGTGTGTCGAGCCACTCCTTCCAAGCCGCTTCCTTGGCGGCTCTCATCGCCGAGCGAAAGACCGCCCGGGCGGCCCGGTATGCGGCGAGCAGGACCTCTTCTTGGGCGGGGACCCGTACTCTACGTCCGCGGCTGCGGGTGCACCTTCGCTGGGCTGCGTCACAAGCTGTACGCAGCCCCGCTAAGTGGTCGTTCCACCAGTACACCCGCCTCCGCGGCGGGACAGGCCCCACCCTACTCATCGCCGCATCGCAGACGCGAGTGAGCGCACTCTCCAGTCGCTCCGCCCTCGCGTCCACGTCCAGACCCCCATCGACCGCAGCCCATCGCTCGACGATGGCCGCCTCTTTCGCCAGCTCCCGGTCGAGCGTCTTGAGACGCCACCGCGGACCTTCCCCAGCCAGGGGGCGACTGCTGACCGCTGGGGTACTCGAATTGGGGGCGGCGATGTCGAACCGTATGTAGAGGTGGTCCGACATCGTCTCCACCCCCTCGACCACCCTCCAGCCGCAAATGCGGTCAGCTAGTGCGGGGCTCGCAAACGAGAGGTCTATGATAGACCCCACTTCGCCCCGCACAAACGTGTTTACAGCCCCCTGGTTGAGCAGCACCAAGCCGTGGGACACCGCCCATTCTTCCACCATCTCACCCCGATCATCTGTCGCCGGTGAGCCCCATGCCCGAGAGTGGGCATTGAAGTCCCCGGCGACGACAACCGGGGTGGGGTGCACTTCCGCCACCAGAGCTCCGACCTCGACGAGGAACTGTTCGAACTCGGCGAGGCCCCGGTTAGGCGAGAAGTACACCCCGATCACTGCAACGTCTCCCAGCAGTGCGAGCACACAGCCCCGCCCACTCGACACTCTGTCGAATGGGGCGAAGCCGAGCGCACCCCGCTGGGAGACGATAGCCACCAAACCGTCGCGATCTCCGGCCCAGTCATCCCGGGACCGAACAACGTACGGTTCGGAGACTACGGCCACGGTCGCTTGCCACTGTGCCACGGTCTGCATCAAAAGATCCTGGGCCGCGGCACAGTGGTTGACGTTGGCCTGCAGCAACGAGATTGGAGCCATCTAAACTTGGGCGGTGTCCATTACCTCCTCTGACGGGGCGGAGGGGGGGGTCGCCACCACCCTCCTGCCCTTTCCTCCTCTACGGGTCCGACCCCGTCTTTCTGACGCCGCCAGGCACGCCTTCGTGCCCAGGCGGTGCGCGGATGACGCCCCCGCTGCTGAGCATATGGGGCAGCAGGGCTCCGCTGCGCAGCCGGCCGCCTTATGGCCGGCCTTCCCGCAGCAGTAGCAGAGGTCGCTGCGGTCGACGCCAGCAGCGCACTTTGCCCCCACGTGCCCCACCTCCAGGCAGCGGAAGCAGCGCTGGGGTCGGACCTCCAACAGGACGGCATGTACGCGGCACCATCCGATCGCAAGAGGGCGGCCGTCTGAAAGTATTTTGGCCGCCGCGACCGGGCACTGCACCCACACCGTGCCGTTGCGCCCCGAGGAGCGGACTATGTTGCCCACCTTGACGGAGGTGGTGGCGCACCCTCCTACGTCCGCCACCATCCCTGCGACCTGCTCCTGACTCGTCGCGTCACTCAAGCCGGAGATGCGCAACTCCGCACATTTCTCCGGCCTGGCGACCTTCACTTCCTCGCCGAGAGCGGCCCTCAGCCGCTCCGCCAGGGCGTCCGCCTTTTTGGCGTTATCGGCACCCGCCACTTCGAGGACTCGTCCGCCGGTCGCCGCCGTGCGGAATCTCAACGCCTCAATGCCGAGGCTCTTGAGGTCGACTGACCTCTCAGCCTCGGCGAGTTTAGCGGCGTACGTTACGCCCCTATCCGCAGCTTCACGCTGCAGTGTGATGACCACTGCAGCGGTTCGGGGGGCGCGGAGTTTCGGGGCGCGCCGCACGGCATTGCCATTGGCGGGTGCCTTGGCGGGCGCCTTCGGGGCTGGCGCCTTTTTTGGGCGCCCCGCCACCACATTCCACGCTTCGGGCAAAGGCCGAGAAGTGGATTCCTGCGGGGGGGGCGCCTGACGCGCCGCCTCCGCCTCTCGCGCCGCAGCGCTCCTCTTTTGCCGTTTCGGCTTCTTTTTAGTCCCCTGACTCACAGGGGGAGAACAAGCCGCTGTTGCAGAAACCTCCGCCTCCTCCAACAAAGGGTCGGACGCGGAGGGTGCGGCGCCAGCGGACTGAGCCGCAGCGGCGAAGGAGGTGCCAACAGCAGGCGCGACTTTGGCCGAGCGGCCTTTGGCTCCAGCGGAGCGAATGGGCACGGAGGTGCCGACGTCGCCAACGACAGTGGCTGAAGGGCCAGCAGTGACGGTGGCAGCTGCGGAGCGTGCGGCGTTGCGGGCGTCCGCCGCAAGCGGCGGGCGCAGCCGCGGCTCGGGCAACAGGCGGTCTCCAATGCCGTCAATGCGCGCGTCGATGAGGAAAGCGATTTCCTCGCGTGACATCGACGGCGCAGCACTCGCCTGCTGCTTTATCGCCTTCATTTCGACCTTGAGGGCCGCAATCTCGCGCTGCAGGCGAGCCACCTCATCAGACTCCGTGCGGGACAACAGCTCCCGCACGTGCTCCAATATGGAGCCTGCAGCGCTCCTGAGGCCCTGGACCGACTGCCCTTTGAGCTTGGAGCTCTTATGGGCGATGGAGCGTATAGACTCCACCGCCTCCCCAATTGCACGGCCCAGCTGCTCAGCTCGGAGTTCCCCAGCAGCTGGCGGCGACGTCGATGCCTCCTTTTCCGATGCCGGAGACTGGCGGAGGAAGGAGAGTCGCCTCTCCTCCCGCCTTCGGAGCTCTTCGGCGAGCTCCTGCTCTGCCTGGAGCTCTAGCTCCCGCTCTTTGGCCCTGTTTAGTTGGGCTTTCGCCGCAGCAAGGCCGACATATTGCCCCGTCGTCGGGGGGCGTCCTCGCCTGGGCCGCTGTTTGGCCAAGACGTCCCCAGCCTCATCCTCTCCTGGCGGGTTGAGGTGGCGCTTCATATGCCTCCTCGGTGATGAGCCAGCCGACTCCTCGCTGTCCCCCTCCGAGCCCGAGCTCCGGGGCCTGCGAAACAGCCGGGAACACAGGGGCGAAGGAGGACCAGAGGTCACCTCCATCATTGAGACCACACTGCTGTCAGAATCTGACAGCAGTAGGTCTCGCGACAACACTGCGGTGTCACACCGTGGCACCGCCACTCTCAGCACTTTCCGACCCGGAACCGGAGTACCGGGCCTCTCCTCTCCACTACCAACATCATTTTTATTTTTTAAATTTAAATTTTCCATAACTGATCCCACGATTATGAGACGATCTAAAAGCACTCCCCGGGTGACGCTCATTCCGGGGAGCGGGCTGTTACTTGCGGAGGTCGCCAAGTATCCGCTGGGTTTTAACGTGCTTTCCTTCACGGATTTTTGTATCGGGTATCACCCTCAGGCCAGCCAGTTAAGGCAAGCCGCCTTCGGCCACGTTGCGCCGCACGTACCCTGTAGACCGTGAGACAGGGGTCGTTGCACGACGCAACGTGGCCGGCTACGAGAGGCTGGTCAGGCCTCCCCGATGCGACCTTTCGGTCACGTCCGTCCCCATGGGCCTTGCAGGCCCATACGCCCCGACCCCCTCATGGGGTCCTCTTGCCTGTCAAGGCTCAGCTCAGGTGAGGCCGAGAACGACCCCACCATAGCTCCATAAGGAGCTGACAAACAGCGCGCCGTTGCCGCGACAGAAAAGATAGAAGAACAAAGACAAGAAACGAAAGATGGAAGAATAAACAAGGAGAAAGAAGAACAAAGAAAAAACGACAACGACGCCGCGGGCCTTGCAGGCCCGCCATACCACGACCCCCCTCATGGGGTCAGCTAGCCCTGAAAAGGGCTTGTTTGTCGGACTTGGTCAATCGCTACCAGAATCCTCCGAGGAGGACACCAATAACCATTGTCCAGGGTGCACCAGCGTCCCGGCTTCCGTTCCCCCCACCGAAGTAGAAAGGACAAGAAGCAGGGCTAAGCCAACGTGGAGGTTATCCGACCGCACCCCACCCCACCCCAGGTTTTTTTTTTTTTTTTTTTTTTGTTTACGCGGGGAATGCATTTAAGCACCGTCATCCCTGCTGCGGGGGCAGCAGGGACGGTGTGTGGGACTCGCGGACCCAAAAAGGAAAGGGCCCGTACTACCCACTAAACCACCGCGGTGTTCCGCCTCACCTTAAACCGGCTCGCAGGGTAGGCCAGAGGTTAAATCACTGCGAGCCGGCAAGGGGCGCCCCGTGAAGTCGGGGCTCGCCTCGGAGGGGCCAATTAAGTGACCCCCCCGGAGCTCCCTAAGGAGCTGAAGAATCTAGCCCGCACCTCCACCGTTCTCGAGCACCTCTCTGAAAGCAGAGAGGGTAGAGAACGGCCGGTGCGGGCGTGCGTAAGTGGGCACCGTCCGGAACACGAGGAGGGTGCCCGTCGCCACGGGTGACCATCGGTGGGCGGAGGTCCCCCGACCTTCCGCCCACGGTCAAAAAACACTAGTCGGGGGCGCGCATGAAAGCCGCTAGGCGGCGCCCTCGGACCGGACGGCGGGGAGGAAGCGTGCGACCCGCCCGCTCCCTTACCCGCAGTTCCTCTCTCTTGGCCGCCATCACCTGGCTGGCGAACGAGGCGACGGCGGCCCAACACTGCTGGCTGCCGGCCATGGCTTGTACCACGGCCGGCAGCGACAAATTCGCACCAACGATGCCCGTGAGGGCAGAACGCGGCCCGTCCCATGCCGTGCACTCGGCAAGGGTGTGGGCCGCTGTGTCAACGACACCGGCCGGGCAGTGACGACACATGACGTCCGGCTCCACCCCAACAATCCTGCACAGGTATTTAGCGAACACACCGTGACCTGTGAGGAGTTGTGTGAGGTGGTACGTCGGTACGCCATGTAAGGTTAGGTTAGGTTAGGTTAGGTTAGGTTAGGTTAGGTTAGGTTAGGTTAGGTTAGGTTAGGTTTTTTTTTTTTTTTTTTTTTTTTTTTTTTTTTTTTTTTTTTTTTTGTGAGCGCTCCTCTACCAATGGCAGAGCCTATTCTGCAACGTTATATTCTAGTCTACCTATTTAAGCGACAGCCCTCTCAGGGCTCATTATATTTTAGTCTAGACTTACACCCGTATTTGCCGGCCACGCCACGAGGCGCGCGGTCGCCATGCACTGGAAAACGGTGATTGACCAACGCACGGCGCCGCAGCCCCCGTGGCGCCACCCGCAAATACGTCGTTTTGTATTATTTAATCATCTTTCATTCCTATTCTCTTGTACCATTCCATTTCTTCTTTTATGCCTCTCGCACTTTCATACAATCTTTCATTCTTTAGTGTTGGGGATTTTGTGGGTACGTCAGCGCTTTTTTTTATATTTATTAAGAGTTTTGAATTTTTACATTTTTCTTATTTCTATTTAACATAAATATCTTAAATTTTAAACATCTTAATATTCTAACAGTGTTATTATAACAATCTTATCATCTATTTGTATTTAATCTAACAATCTTATATAATATCTTCTTTTATTGCTGTAACTACATTTAACTTTTCCTTAATCTTATAACATTTTAGTTATGAGTGTTTTTACATTATTCCTTATTTCTATTTAAGAGCTCATACAGGGTAACCTACTTATATCTATTTTATTCTTATTCTTCTATTTATTTATATTCCTTGTTTTGAGCATTTCTTTTTACTATTTATGTGTATATAACAACTAATATTATACATAATATTGTCTTATATTACTGTTTTCCACCATTTCTTATGTGCACTATTTTTATAATTTTCTCTGCATATTTAAGAAGTGCATCTCTATGTAATTTTATTATAGTGTGCAGGTTATCCTGACTCAGAGTTGTATTAATTTCTTGTTCGAAGTTAAATCGGTCGGTCATATGGACTGGGCATTCGAGCAGTAGATGCATGATAGTTTCGTGTACGTCCGGGTCGCAGGCACACGATGGGCTCGCCTTACACCTGAAACGGTGCAGGTATTCTGCGAACCCACCGTGGCCCGTAAGCAGTTGTGTCGTGGTGCCAGCGACCGGCATCTTGCGGACGATACTGTACGCCTCCACTGCACAAGGGAGGAAAAGCTTGGCGGTCGTACCTTCTTTGTACCTCTCATTCCATTCGCGTAGCGTCCGCTGACGCAGAATACGCTTCACGAATGAAACCGGGTACAAACCGTAGTCCGGTGCCTTCTTCAATTTCAGAGCCGCCTCCTTGGCGAGTTCATCGGCTCGCTCATTGCCCTCCAGCCCTGCGTGGGCCTTGACCCAGAATAAGGAGATTTCCTTACCCTGGGCCATGCCTTGCCGAATGGCGGTTCTGGCTTCCACCGCCAGGGGATGGAGGGCATGACGGTTAATTACCGTCAGGAGTGCGGCTCTGCTATCGGAGAAGATGCCGAACGTGGTAGCGCCACGCCTGAGAATCTCACTGGCCGCTCTGCACAGCGCCAGGAGCTCGGCCTGGTAGACGGTGCAGTGCGGCGCGAGAGCAAGTTTGAGGGCTTTGGTTTCGGCCGCGCTATTCCAAAACGATAGCGCTGCACCGACCCGGCCCTCAATCTTGCTCCCGTCCGTAAATATTCGTACCTCCAAATGGGTGAAATTGTTAACTTGATCCTCGTCTACCAGGTCCGTAAACTCCAAAGCGGTGTGCACAGCGGGGTGAGGGCCCTCGATTGCTCGGGCCATCCGTTCAGTCTCCCAGTCCCCAAGCCCTAACTGGTCCACTCCTCTCTTGGCCTCATATAATGAGGCCACCTCACGAATTCTGAGGTCCAGAGGGAGCAGGCCAGACAGGACCAGTGCCGAGTTCAGGGAGACCGTCCGGTGGGCCTTACACAATTTCTGGGCGAAACCGCGCTGTACCGCGTTCAGCTGCTTTCGGACGCCAAGCTTGTTCGCCGTTGTGTGCCAAGCACTGGCTGCGTACAATATCGTCGGCTCCACGGCAGCTACGTAGATCGTCCGGATCACCTCGGGGTGCAACCCCCAACTGATCCGGGCCATCCGCGCAAGCTTGTGGTAGATGCCGATCGCTTTTCTGCAAATGTTCTTAATGTGTGTGTTGAAGGTGAGTTTGTGGTCGATAGTTAACCCTAAGATCTTAATCTCTTCGGAGAGACAGATGTCCACCCCGCCCATGTGCAGGCGTGGGGTATCGTATTTCAATCGCCTAGTTACAAGCATTGCGCACGTCTTATGCGGCGCAAATTTCAGCTTATTCTCGATACCCCACTCCTGCACATAAGCGAGGGAGGCATTAGCTTGCGTTTCTATATCTAGTGCCGAGTCACCATCGAACACCAACACCACATCGTCCGCGAACGCCTGAACATACATCCCCTTTCGTTCCAGTCCATTCAAAAGCGGATTCAAAAGTAAGTTCCACAGTAAGGGACCTCCGATCGAACCTTGGACGCACCCTTTGTCCGTAGGGCGGCTGCACTCCTCGCCCGCGTACCTTACCCTTACCTTCCTTTCGCTAAGGTAGCTGCTGACCACCCGTCTCAAGTTTGTCGGACATCCTTCCTCCGCCAGTCGTACTTTTATGACCGGCCACCAGGCGCTGTCGAAGGCGCCCTCTATGTCCAAGGACACCATAGTGACTATTCTCTTTGCGTCGAGTTTAGTCACTATGTGCCCCATGAGGTCATAGAGGGCGTCTTCGGTGCTCTTCTGGGGCATAAAGCCGTACTGGCGGGGATTCATCCTCGGTAAAAGATGAAACTTGAGTCGGGTGACCAGCATCCTCTCGTACACCTTTCCCAAGACCGGTAACAGGCCAATTGGTCTGTACGACTTGGGAACCGTGTACGAGTCCTTGCCTGGCTTCTTCAGCACCACCACCACGGCTTCCTTCCATATCTTAGGAAAGTAGCCGTGGCGGAGGCACTGATTAAGCAGCTCGAGGAAGTATAAGGGGTCGGCCCTGACAGCGTGGTTGCAGATGTCGGATGTAAATCCGTCCGCCCCCGGTGCTTTCTTGGGGTTGAACCTATGAAGGGCATCGTACAATTCCGCGAGAGTAAAAGGTGGGTCATCTCCATGATGACCCTCGCCGTTGTCGTCGTCATCTACCTCTGCTGCCTTTTTTCTAATGGCACGATGCCCCTCGTTATCCTCCTCAACTCTATCTTCCGGATAGAAGGTTTGAGCGAGGAGGTTGGCTGAACCCCAAGAATCCAGGTGGGTTCCATTATGAATTAGAGGCTGATCTTCTTCCCTCACTGTGGCCCTTCCTAACACTCTGTAAATCCCTTCCCATACCCCCTCCCTGTCCTGCTTTCCGCAGAAGGCCTTCCAACTTTCGACCTGTGCCTTTTTTACTTCGCTTTCATACATCTCCTTTTGCTCTAGATATCGCAGAACCACCCTCTCTCTCCGGACCGGGCATGCATTCCGGATCCGACGCCTTTTGGTGTTGACGGCCCTTCTCAACTCGGCAAGCCTCTCCGACCACCACGGCATAGTGACAACATCTCTATTCTTAATACGAGGGATACTATCCTCGCAGGTATCACCGATGATGCTGGTGTACGCTCCAATGACGGTCTCCAATTCCTGCGTATTCGCAATATTTTGGAGACCAATTTGTTGGTCATGGAGCGCACCGACCATCTGTATGCCAAATTTCTCCCAATCCGCCTTTTTTGTATGATACCTGCGAGTTGTCCTCTTAATGGAGGTACCGAAAGATTTTACCAGATTGATGTTGAACATTATGCCGTTGTGGTCCGAGCTGGGTGCTAGGGTCTCGTCAACCCGCCAGCCGTCGACTCGCGGAAGCATGTCACTAGAACATACCGTGACGTCCACGTGGCTGCGATATCTCGTTACACCTCTAACAGTGTCGAAAGTTGGAGTGTCTCCGCTATTCAGAACCTGGA
This sequence comes from Nudaria mundana, assembly GCA_963556515.1. Taxonomy (NCBI): domain Eukaryota; kingdom Metazoa; phylum Arthropoda; class Insecta; order Lepidoptera; family Erebidae; genus Nudaria; species Nudaria mundana. The sequence continues at coordinate 115,148 of OY748291.1, read as the reverse complement.
GGGCCCATTCATTTAGAGCACCACTCAGTGTGACGCCCCTGGGACATTCTGTCGTGCCACCCCACCAGGCACTCTTCGCATTGGCATCCCCTCCGAAGATAACAGACCGTGGTCCCAACGTACGGACGACTCTATCCAAGGTCTCCAGGTAGGGCTCGATGGGTTCGGATGGTTCGAAGTAGAAGGATACCAGCGTGATCATCCAGGCACTGGTCCGGATCCCCACCACCGCCACATTGTCGGTAGTGAGTTGCGGGTACTGAACGACGTCCAACGCCGAGTCAAACACGACGATGGCCGCCTTTGCAGTCCCATCTCCTTGTCCAGCGTTCTGGAAGACCCTGACGCCCTGGTATCCCCTCATCCTCTTACCATTGCCCACGTAAGGCTCCTGTACGAGTGCCACGGATACCTTACGCCTGGAGGCCTCGAGTAGGAAGTCTTGGGTTGCCACCTGTTTCTTCATTAGGTTTGCCTGTGCGACTCTGTATGGGGAAGCAATGCCCGGGGTGCCCTTAGCAGTACTGAGTGGTTGCCCGTGCTATTTCATCCCATCTCATTCTTACTGGGCATGAACTAAACAATGCGCTGTGCCGTGTATCGCTCAGCCCCTCCCGACGGCAGTTACAGCAGGAAGGCTGTGTTCCCACCTGCAGCTCCGGGCACTTGGCCTTCATATGAAGGCCGCCACAGTGGCTGCACGTGGGCTCCGTACTCTTACAGTACTTCCTACTGTGTCCATACCCTAGGCATAGGGAGCACTGCACTAGTGGTGATTGATCCGCAACTCGAAGATCTCGCGGTTGCGAGTCCTGACAGCGCTCAGCAGTTCTTCGTCCTTGTGGAGTTTCAACACTCCGTACAGCACCAGAAGGGGATCGCGGTTCTTCATCACCTCTACGCAAAGGCCCCTCTCCCTGTCTCCGAGCCTTTGCGCTGCCCTCTTTCGCTCCTCTTCCGTTCTGTAACCTACTATAACCCTCTTATCCTTCGCCTTTCTTACTTTCTCAACTCTCACCCATCCCTCGTCCTCATTCGCTACCTTTCTTAACCTTTCAATCACTTCCTCACTCGTCTCTTGTTCATCCCGTGACGTGATTACCACCGAGTGGAGTGCGGTCCTCCCCGGAGGCTGATTTTCGCTCCGGCCCGCTACTGCGCCTGCGTACGTCATTCTTTCCTTACTCTCTCTCTCTTTTGCTCTCACATCCATACCTTCTAATCTTTCTTTCATCTCTATCATAACTCCATTTCCTTCATCCATTCTTCTCTCATTCTCTTTTAGTAATCTGGTGTTTCTCTCTATTTGGGCCTTTAGCCTCTCCTCCATAATTTTAATTTGCTTGGTCACTTTTGTGAACTCTTTATTTTGGAGGTTCGATACTTCTCCGTCTGTGTCGTCGTTTGATCCTACTTCCTTTACAATGTCGTAAAGAGCCTCCAGCGCCCCTATGGCACCCCACTTGCATGCTGTTTTCATGTTGCCTGCTGTCATGATACACGATTTCCCGTGGATCATGAGCTTTCTTGCCCTGGCTATTCTGTTGTGCGGGCCGGGGGGCTCTGGTGTAGCTTTAGGTGGTGTCAGCTCCAGTACATCCTTACTAGGTGAATGTTGGGATGGTTCTGGGGCGGCTGTTATTGTGGTATTTGCCGTTTTAGTAGGGACCACTGTGGTGGTGGTCGCGGTGCTAGAGGTCGCGATGGTGGTGGTCGCTGTGCTGGAGGTCGCGATGGTGGTGGTCGCGGTGCTGGAGGTCGCGACTGTGGTCGCGGTTGTAGAAGTAGGTGTCGCGGTGGTGTTGGTGTTCGTGGAGCCGGCTGATGTGGTAGTGGTCTTAGTCCTAGCTGTCCTGATTTTCGGAGGAGTGCGCATTAATACCGGTCTCGTTGGTATTTTTGGTTCCAAGAGGTCCTTTTTGGCTGCTCTCCGAGTTTGTACAGCTTTGGTGGGACTACTACCGGCATTCTCCCAACTTTTGCGAATGGCGGATACTTTTGTAGTTGTTTTGTTAGGTGACTCTATAGGCTCTTCACCCTTCCTCTCCTTAATTGGTGTTCTGATAGGGTTCATTTTGGCGCTCTATACTTCTGGTATGTATAGGTACCAGCAAGTATGTGTGTATTGTGTTTACTCAGGGTATGTAAAGGGTACCCTGGGTAGTGTGTATTGGTAGAGTGTGTGCTCGACCCGGACTATGTGGTGTGTGAGTGTATATGTATGTTTGTATATGTGTGTGTGTGTGTGTGTGTGTGTGTGTGTGTGTGTGTGTGTGTGCGTGTGTGTGTGTGTGTGTGTGCTTGTGTGTGTGGGTGAACGTGGGAGTGTGTGTCTGTATGTGCTTGTGAGTGCGTGTGTATATGTAAGTGTGTGTGGGTGTGCGTGTGTGGCTTGAATGCCCAATACTAATTAAATAAATTTTTGTTGCAGGTACGGATCCTGGTCGTGCGGTGGAATACAAAGGGAGCACCTAGTCTGAGGCGTGTCCCCCCTTTTGGTCAACTCTAACTACTGTGGTGAGTAGAAATTACTCGTATTAAAATATTAATAAAACGAAAAATAAATTTGCTCTATATAGAGACCCGTCTAGGACAGTTGAGTCAACCAGGATGCTCTTTCCTGGGTCTAGATTGTAGTAGCACAGCTACAAGTCTTAAAGCTAGGCCAATATGGGCTTAAAAAAGTCTTATAGCTAAATTACCTACTAAAATGTACAAAGTCTTAACCTAAGTCGTATTTCTAGTGTTTAGAAAGAGGCAGGATGTCTCCTCTGTTCTGGCTTGTATCCCAAAATGGATAAAGCCCTCTAAAAACCGCGAAATCGGGTCGACTCTAGGTAGAGTCGTCCGATTGACTCTACACCCCCCCAAACGGTAGAGCTCCCCGAGCCCGTTCCAACAATACCTCACACGGGTATGTAGCTCCCACTGGCTCGGCCACACGATCCGGTCCAAGTTTTGGTCCCAGCTGGGACCAAAAACTTCCCAGAGGCGTATCTCCGAGACCAGTGATCCTAGCTCACCTAGAGAGGGCTCGCCGTAAAGGGCCCGACGAGATCTATCGATTTACCGGGCAGTTTTCGGTAATTTATGGGACCAAAGTTTGGACCCAGACTTTACCGAATCCGTCCCCCCTGTATCTAACGGTGGAAAGAGGTCCTGCAAACTATTATCGCACTGAAAATCCCACCTCTCTACGACCAATAGGTCGGGAGATATAGATGTTTCAAAAAAACAAGATGGCCGCGCAGCTGTCAAATCGAAACTTTGACCGGCCTTATCTCCCGAACCGGGAGTCGCAGAGGCGCAGGGATTTCTTAGCGGAGTTCAGCCTGACCTCCTGCGTCGATCCAAACACTCTCCCGCAAGTGAAAAATAATGGGTCCAAAATGGATCCACTGGTACCTAACTTGGTAGAGTGGGTCCCACCGATGCCGAAAGTGAAATCGGTAAGCCCGTACGCCTGCCCGTTCCGGAGCTACGGCCTGTTGAATATTTTCAAAATGGCCGCCGAACTGTCAAAGTCCGGGTTTGACTAGGAATAACTCCGGAACTAAAAGCCGCACAGGCACCGGGTTTTCACTGTACGCACCGGCAGGATCCCCTGCACCTTCCTACAGTAAAATTTAGACGAAAAATAAATTTGGTCCCAAACGGGACCAAAGGTACCAAATATTAAAATTGTTAGTGAGGCTCATCCAATGTCGAAAACCGCGCTTTTCTATGTGTGCCCAAACCGGAGTTATACAGATTCTAAAAATTGGGACCAAAAATTTAAAATGGGACTTTTGTTAAAAATTTTGAATTTTGAAGATAGCGGCACCGGATTTTGGGTTCAGGGACAGATAATAACCTGTCTGAGCACTATCCCAGCATAAAATTTTAATTTTTTCTATTATTTTACTATTTATTTACAAAAAATGCAAAAAATTCAATAACTTAACTAATAAAAATGATAAAAATACACAAAAAATTGGATAAATAGTACAAAACACGGGTCTAAAACATAGAATGATAAAAAACAAAAAATACAAAAAATTAAAAAAGTTATTACAAAAAATACACAAAAGTCGGTTTTTTAATTATTTAACAGTCTAAAAATTGTCCAAAAAATGTGAAAATCGCTGGGCCTCTTCAACAGATAAGCGCGCAACTTATAGCAGTTGCAGTTTATTCTATAAGTGCACCAAAACTGAGCTGCGTAGAGTTAAAGTTTGATATTTTAATTAAAATTAACTCACTTTGCAAGTGTCTTAAAATTATTCCGCCACGGCAGAAGTGATGCCCGTAGTAAGTTCTTGTATGCCCCAATTTTTCAAATCGCTCCGATGAGATTTCGACTGGGCGTGGCCCGAAGCAAAAGAGAAAGTTCCTCTTTTTCTCCGTAACCGTGCGCTCTCCGATTGAAGTGGAGGTGTCGGCAGGTGCGGGCAGCCGGGGGGCACCCGGAGGCACTTTTTTCGGGACGGAAATCACAATAAGCACAGAGTTATTCACAGAAAAAACAGAAAAACAAACGAAAAAATCACTATTTTTGAAATAACTTTCTTCAGGGTGTCGTCCCCTTCACTCGCGATATACCGGCGGATGCGCCTCGCGGATGCGCAACTTTTGAGGTATAGCACAGCTTTGTAACTCAAGAAAAACCCACTCAAATGATTTTTTAAAGTACGGAGCACGTGGAAAATGATCCGACACACGTGGGAGACGAAATACGACTGGGTTAGGTTAGGTTAGGTTAGGTTAGGTTAGGTTAGGTTAGGTTAGGTTTTTTTTTTTTTTTTTTGTTGACGCGGGGAATGCATTTAGGCACCGTCACCCCGCTGCGGGGGCAGCAGGGCGGTGTGTGGGACTCGACGGTCTGAGATCGGACCGTAATACCCACTAAACCACCGCGGTGTTCCGTCTCACCTTAAACCGGCTCGCAGGGTAGGCCAGAGGTTAAATCACTGCGAGCCGGCAAGGGGCGCCCCGTGAAGTCGGGGCTCGCCTCGGAGGAGCCAATTAAGTGACCCCCCCGGAGCTCCCTAAGGAGCTGAAGAATCTAGCCCGCACCTCCACCGTTCTCGAGCACCTCTCTGAAAGCAGAGAGGGTAGAGAACGGCCGGTGCGGGCGTGCGTAAGTGGGCACCGTCCGGAACACGAGGAGGGTGCCCGTCGCCACGGGTGACCATCGGTGGGCGGAGGTCCCCCGACCTTCCGACCACGGTCAAAAAACACTAGTCGGGGGCGCGCATGAAAGCCGCTAGGCGGCGCCCTCGGACCGGACGGCGGGGAGGAAGCGTGCGACCCGCCCGCTCCCTTACCCGCAGTTCCTCTCTCTTGGCCGCCATCACCTGGCTGGCGAACGAGGCGACGGCGGCCCAACACTGCTGGCTGCCGGCCATGGCTTGTACCACGGCCGGCAGCGACAAATTCACACCAACGATGCCCATGAGGGCAGAACGCGGCCCGTCCCATGCCGTGCACTCGGCAAGGGTATGGGCCGCTGTGTCGACGACACCGGCCGGGCAGTGACGACACACGACGTCCGGCTCCACCCCAACAATCCTGCACAGGTATTTAGCGAACACACCGTGACCTGTGAGGAGTTGTGTGAGGTGGTACGTCGGTACGCCATGTGACCTCTCCACCCAGGCCCGCAGGACGGGTCGAACGGCCCCCACGAGCATCGCGCTCGCGGAAGGCGACTCTAATCGCAAGGCCCACTCCCGGAAGAGATCGTCGCGAGCCGACTGTCTCCAGCGGTCGATCTCCTCCGGAAGCGGGCGATCACCACTAAGTCGCACCAGGGCGCACTCCGCATACACGGCTTGAAGGACTCCAGCCTCGAGATCCCATGGAAGGGACCCGGCTATCATGCACGCCGCCTCGTAGGAGACGGTGCAGTACGCCCGTGCACCTCTCTGCGCGATCGCGCGCTGCGGACGTCGCAGCAGCGCTAAACTTTCGGCGCAGAGGGTGCCCGCCCAGATGGGCGCTCCGTAGAGCGCCTTCGAGCGCACCACACCGTCGTACAGACGGCGACACGAACTACCAGGCCCCCCCCGATTGGGGAGCAGCCTGGCGAGCCTCCCGGCGTATGACACCAGTTTTGGTGCCAGACGCCGGAAGTGCTCGACGAAACCCCATCTGCTGTCGAGAACCAGACCGAGATACTTTAAGGTCCGCCCGACAGCGATGGGGGTGCCACCCACCACAATCTGGGAGTCCCGAGGAGGGGCCCCCGACCGAGGCCCGTGAAAGAAAATGGCCTCGGATTTTTCGAGGGCCACCTGGAGTCCAAGCGCCCTGATGCGACCGACAACGTGGGCCACACCAGCCGTGGCCAACACTTTTGCGTCCCTGTAGGACGGGCCCCGCGCGGTGACCAGGGTATCGTCGGCGTAGCAGAAGACGCCGACGCCCCGAAGAGTGGCACCGCGCAGGACCCAATCATACCCGATGTTCCACAGGAGCGGCCCGAGGACTGACCCCTGTGGAACACCGCACGTCATGTCTCGGCGGACCACTCCCGACCGGGTCGGATACGAGACGGCCCGGTCAACGAAGTAGTCCGCGAGTACGCGCCTGAGGTACCACGGGACGTTGTGGTACCCCAGCGCCTCCGCAATGGTCCCCCAGGGGATGGTGTTGAAGGCGTTCGCGATGTCCAGCGACACCGCCAACAACACCTCCCCCTGGCCGACCGCCTCTTCCACGCTGTCCCTGAGCCGGGATATCGCGTCCAGGGTCGATCTCCCGCGACGGAACCCGTACTGGCCGTCACTAAGGTTGGGCCCCGCCCCCTCCAGGTGCTTGACGAGACGTGCCGCGAGCACTCGCTCGAGCAGCTTGCTCATCTCGCCGAGCAGGACGATGGGGCGGTAGGCCGACGGCGACTCGGCCGGGCGCCCGTGCTTCTTCAGCAGCACGAGCCGCCCGGTCTTCCATCGTCGCGGGACTCTTCCCGACGACAGACATTCCGACAGCAGGGACAGCGTCTCCTCCTCGAACGCGGGCATCACCAGGGCGACGACCCGCCCAGGGATGCCGTCCGGGCCAGGGGCGCGGTTCCTCAATTTGAGTTTCAGAACCGCGACCCCCAATTCGGCATCGGACACGGGCGGAATCGCCCCGATATCCGCCGGCGTCTGGCTTGGCGCCATCCGCGGTGGGACCCACTCTTCCCGCGCAGGGAAGAGGGAGCTGACGACGTCGCTCACGAAGGAGGGCTCGAGAGACCTAGTGAGCGGGGGCGCCCACGGCCGAAGTTTGTCGTTTACGACTTTGTAAGGGCGCCCCCACGGATCTTCGTTGAGTGTGTCGAGCCACTCCTTCCAAGCAGCCTCCTTGGCGGCTCTCATCGCCGAGCGAAAGACCGCCCGGGCGGCCCGGTATGCGGCGAGCAGGACCTCTTCTTGGGCGGGGACCCGTACTCTACGTCCGCGGCTGCGGGTGCACCTTCGCTGGGCTGCGTCACAAGCTGTACGCAGCCCCGCTAGGTGGTCGTTCCACCAGTACACCCGCCTCCGCGGCGGGACAGGCCCCACCCTACTCATCGCCGCATCGCAGACGCGAGTGAGCGCACTCTCCAGTCGCTCCGCCCTCGCGTCCACGTCCAGACCCCCATCGACCGCGGCCCATCGCTCGACGATGGCCGCCTCTTTCGCCAGCTCCCGGTCGAGCGTCTTGAGACGCCACCGCGGACCTTCCCCAGCCAGGGGGCGACTGCTGACCGCTGGGGTCCTCGAATTGGGGGCGGCGATGTCGAACCGTATGTAGAGGTGGTCCGACATCGTCTCCACCCCCTCGACCACCCTCCAGCCGCAAATGCGGTCAGCTAGTGCGGGGCTCGCAAACGAGAGGTCTATGATGGACCCCACTTCGCCCCGCACAAACGTGTTTACAGCCCCCTGGTTGAGCAGCACCAAGCCGTGGGACACCGCCCATTCTTCCACCATCTCACCCCGATCGTCGGTCGCCGGGGAGCCCCATGCCCGAGAGTGGGCGTTGAAGTCTCCGGCGACGACAACCGGGGTGGGGTGCACTTCTGCCACCAGAGCTCCGACCTCGACGAGAAACTGTTCAAATTCGGCGAGGCCCCGGTTGGGCGAGAAGTACACCCCGATCACTGCAACGTCTCCCAGCAGTGCCAGCACACAGCCCCGCCCACTCGACACTCTGTCAAATGGGGCGAAGCCGAGCGCACCCCGCTGGGAGACGATAGCCACCAAACCGTCGCGATCTCCGGCCCAGTCATCCCGGGACCGAACAACGTACGGTTCGGAGACTACGGCCACGGTCGCCTGCCACTGTGCCACGGTCTGCATCAAGAGATCCTGGGCCGCGGCACAGTGGTTGACGTTGGCCTGCAGTAACGAGATTGGAGCCATCTAAACTTGGGCGGTGTCCATTACCTCCTCTGACGGGGCGGAGGGGGGGGTCGCCGCCACCCTCCTGCCCTTTCCTCCTCTACGGGTCCGACCCCGTCTTTCTGACGCCGCCAGGCACGCCTTCGTGCCCAGGCGGTGCGCGGATGACGCCCCCGCTGCCGAGCAAATGGGGCAGCAGGGCTCCGCTGCGCAGCCGGCCGCCTTATGGCCGGCCTTCCCGCAGCAGTAGCAGAGGTCGCTGCGGTCGACGCCAGCAGCGCACTTTGCCCCCACGTGCCCCACCTCCAGGCAGCGGAAGCAGCGCTGGGGTCGGACCTCCAAAAGGACGGCACGGACGCTGCACCATCCGATCGCAAGAGGGCGGCCATCTGTGAGATTTTTGGCCGCCACGACCGGGCACTGCACCCACGCCGTGCCGTTGCGCCCCGAGGAGCGGACTATACTACCGACCTTGACAGAGGTGGTGGCACACCCTCCTACGTCCGCCACCATCCCCGCGACCTGCTCCTGGGTCGCCGCGTCACTCAAGCCGGAGATGCGCAGCTCCGCACATTTCTCCGGCCTGGCGACCCTGACTTCTTCACCGAGAGCGGCTCTCAGCCGCTCAGCCAGGGCGTCCGCTTTTTGGGCGTTATCGGCACCCGCCACCTCGAGGACTCGTCCGCCGGTCGCCGCCGTGCGGAACCTCAACGCCTCGATGCCGAGGCTCTTTAGATCGACTGACCTCTCAGCCTCGGCGAGTTTAGCGGCGTACGTTACGCCCCTATCCGCAGCTTCACGCTGCAGTGTGATAACCACTGCAGCGGTTCGGGGGGCGCGGAGTTTCGGGGCGCGCCGCACGGCATTGCCATTGGCGGGTGCCTTGGCGGGCGCCTTCGGGGCTGGCGCCTTTTTTGGGCGCCCTGCCACCACATTCCACGCCTCGGGCAAAGGCCGAGAAGTGGATTCCTGCGGGGGGGGCGCCTGACGCGCCGCCTCCGCCTCTCGCGCCGCAGCGCTCTTCTTCTTCTTCTTGGGCTTCTTCTTAGTCCCCTGACTCACATGGGGGGAGAAGAAAGCCGCTGGTGCAGAAACCTCCGTCTCCTCCAACAAAGGGTTGGACGCGGAGGGTGCGGCTCTTGAAGAGCGCGCAGCGGGAGCGGCGCTAGCGGACTGAGCCACAGCGACGGAGGAGGTGCCAACCGCTGGCGCGACTTTGGCCGAGCGGCCTTTGGCTCCAGCGGAGCGAGTGGGCATAGAGGCGCCGACATTTCCTACGGCTGCAGCTGAAGGGCCAGCAGTGACGGTGGCAGCTGCGGAGCGTGCGGCGTTGCGGGCGTCCGCCGCAAGCGGCGGGCGTAGCCGCGGCTCGGGCAACAGGCGGTCGCCAATGCCGTCAATGCGCGCGTCGATAAGGAAAGCGATTTCCTCGCGCGACATCGACGGAGCATCACTCGCCTGCTGCTTTATCGCCTTCATTTCGGCCTTGAGGGCCACAATCTCCCGCTGCAGGCGAGCCACCTCATCAGATTCCGTGCGGGACAACAGCTCCCGCACGTGCTCCATTATGGAGCCTGCAGCGCTCCTGAGGCCCTGGACAGACTGCCCCTTCAGCTTGGAGCTCTTATGGGCGATGGAGCGTATAGACTCCACCGCCTCTCCAATAGCGTGGCCCAGCTGCTCAGCTCGGAGTTCCCCAGCAGCTGGCGGCAACGTCGATTCCTCCTTTTCCGATACGGGAGACTGACGGAGGAAGGAGAGTCGCCTCTCCTCCCGCCTTCGGAGGTCTTTGGCGAGCTCCTGCTCCGCCTGGAGCTCTAGCTCCCGCTCTTTGGCCTTGTTAAATTCGGCTTTCGCCGCAGCAAGGCCGACATATTGCCCCGTCGTCGGGGGGCGTCCTCGCCTGGGCCGCTGTTTGGCCAACACGTCGCCAGCCTCATCCTCTCCTGGTGGGTTGAGGTGGCGTTTCATGTGCCTCCTCGGTGATGAGCCAGCCGACTCCTCGCTGTCCCCCTCCGAGCCCGAGCTCCGGGGCCTGCGAAAAAGCCGGGAACACAGGGGCGAAGGAGGACCAGAGGTCACCTCCATCATTGAGACCACACTGCTGTCAGAATCTGACAGCAGTAGGTCTCGCGACAACACTGCGGTGTCACATCGTGGCACCGCCACCCTCAACACTCTCCGACCCGGAACCGGAGTACCGGGCCTCTCTTCTCCACTACCGACATCATTTGGTTTTTTTAAATTTAAATTTTCCATAGTAAATCCCACGAGTTGAGACGATGTAAAAGCACTCCCCGGGTGACGCTCATTCCGGGGAGCGGGCTGTTACTTGCGGAGGACGCCAAGTATCCGCTGGGTTTTAACGTGCTTTCCTTCACGGATTTTTGTATCGGGTATCACCCTCAGGCCAGCCAATTAAGGCAAGCCGCCTTCGGCCACGTTGCGCCGCACGTACCCTGTAGACCGTGAGACAGGGGTCGTTGCACGACGCAACGTGGCCGGCTACGAGAGGCTGGTCAGGCCTCCCCGATGCGACCTTTCGGTCACGTCCGCTCCCATGGGCCTTGCAGGCCCATACACCCCGACCCCCTCATGGGGTCCTCTTGCCTGTTAAGGCTCGGCTCGGGTGGGGCCGAAAACGACCCCACCATAGCTCGCTATGGAGCTGACAAACAGCGCGCCGTTGCCGCGAAAGAAGGGATAAAAGAACAAAGTCAAGAAACGAAAGAGGGAAGGATAACAAGGAGAGAAGAAGAACAAAGAAAAAGCAACAACGACGCCGCGGGCCTTGCAGGCCCGCCATACCACGACCCCCTCATGGGGTCAGCTAGCCCTGAAAAGGGTTTGTCGGACTTGGTCAATCGCTACCAGAATCCTCCGAGGAGGACACCAATAACCATTGTCCAGGGTGCACCAGCGTCCCGGCTTCCGTTCCCCCCACCGAAGTAAAAAGGACAAGAAGCAGGGCTAAGCCAACGTGGAGGTTATCCGACCGCACCCCAGGTTAGGTTTTTTTTTTTTTTTTTTTTTTTTTTTTTTTTTTTTTTTTGTTTTCGCGGGGAATGCATTTAAGCATCGTCACCCCGCTGCGGGGGCAGCAGGGCGGTGTGTGGGACTCGACGGTCCGGACAGGACCGTAATACCCACTAAACCACCGCGGTGTTCCGTCTCACCCATACCGGGCCGCAGGATAGGCCAGAGGTTTAGTCACTACGACCCGGCTAGGGGCGCCCATTTAAGCAGGGCTCAACTCTGGGGGGGTCATTACAAGCCCCCCCAGCTCCGAAGAGCGAAAGAAGAAAGTAAAGATAAAAGATGCTGTGCACCGCCCTCAGGGGCCCCTCTGAAAGCAGAGGGGGTAGAGGGCGGGCAAGCTATAGAAGAAGAAGGAAGAATAGGCCGGCGCCCCCCGGAACACGGGAAGGGCGCCTGTCATCACATGGCCTTCTGTGGACGGTGGTGGTCCCCCGACCAACCACCCACGGCCAGACAGATTACTCCGGGCCGCGCAAAAATTCTGCGCGGCGACGACCCCGAACTGCACGGCGGGGAGGGAGCGTCAGACCAGCACGCTCCCGTTCCCGCAGTGCCTCTCGTTTCGCCACCATCACCTCGCTGGCGAACGAGGCGACGGCGGCCCAACACTGCTGGCTGCCAGCCATGGCTTCCACCACAGCCGACAGCGACAAATCGACACCAACTATGCCCGTGAGGGCAGCACGCGGACCATCCCATGCCGGGCAGACGGTGAAGGTGTGTTGCGCCGTATCCACGGCACCGGCCGGGCAGTGACGGCACACGGCGTCCGGCTCCACACCAGCAATCTTCCACAGGTACACGGCGAAGACACCGTGTCCTGTGAGCAGTTGTGTGAGGTGGTACGTCGGCGCACCGTGTGTCCTCTCTACCCAGGTCCGTAGGACGGGGCGGACAGCCCCCACGAGCAGGGGGCTAGCCGAGGGGCTAGACAGCCTCAAGGACCACCTCCGGAAGAGATCGTCGCGAGCCGCCTGTCTCCAGCGGTCGATCTCTTCCGGAAGCGGCCGACCACCATTTCTTCGCACCAGGGCGCTTTCCACGTAAACTTCTTTCAGGACTCCAGCCTCGAGATCCCACGGGAGGCTACCGGCAATGAGGCACGCCGCCTCGTAAGAGACGGTGTGGTACGCCCGCGCTGACCTCTGCGCTATCGCTCGCTGCGGACGTCGCAGGAGCGCGATGTTAGCTGCGCAGAGGGCGTCCGACCAAATTGGCGCTCCGTAGAGCGCCATCGATCGCACCACCCCGTCATAGAGGCGACGGCATGTACCTCCTGGCCCCCCGCTATTGGGGAGCAGCCTCGCCAGCCTTCCGGCGTAAGACAGCAACTTGGATGACAAACGCCGGAAGTGCTCGGCGAAACCCCATCGGCTGTCGAGCACCAGACCGAGATATTTGATGGTCTTCCCGACAGTGATGGGGGTGCCACCCACCACAATGTGGGTGTCTCGAGGAGGCCCCCGCCGAGGCCCGTGAAAAAAGACGGCCTCGGACTTTTCGAGGGCCACTTGGAGTCCCAACGCCCTGATACGGCTGACCACCTGGGCAACGCCCGCGGTGGCCAGGACTTTCGCATCGCGAAAATCAGGGCCCCGCGCGGTAACCAGCGTGTCGTCGGCGTAACAAAGTACGCCGACCCCGCAAAGAGTGGCACCACGCAGGACCCAATCATATCCTATGTTCCACAGGAGTGGGCCCAGAACCGACCCCTGTGGAACGCCGCATGACATAGAGCGGCGGGCTACCCCGGACCGGGTCGGGAAGGAGACGGCCCGGCCCGAGAAGTAGTCCGCGAGAATGCGCCTGAGATACCACGGTACTTGGTGGTACCTCAACGCCTCGGCGATTGTTTGCCACGGGATGGTGTTGAAGGCGTTCGCGATATCCAGCGAAACCGCCAACAACACCTCCCCACGGCCGACTGCCTCGTCGACGCTGTCCCTGAGCCGGGATACGGCGTCGAGCGTGGATCTCCCGCGACGGAACCCGTACTGGCCGTCATTGAGGTTGGGCCCCGCACCCTCCAGGTGCCCGACGAGACGTGCTGCGAGCACCCGCTCAAGCAGCTTGCTCATCTCGTCAAGCAGGACGATGGGGCGGTAGGCCGACGGCGACTCGGCCGGGCGACCGTGCTTCCTAAGTAGCACTAGTCGCCCGGTTTTCCAACATCGCGGGAATTTACCCGACGCCAGGCACTCCGTCATAAGGGACAGAGTCTCGCCCTCAAACGCCGGCATGACCAGGGCAATAACCCGCCCGGGGATGCCGTCAGGCCCTGGGGCGCGATTCCTCTCCTTGAGTTTGAGGATCGCAACCCCGAGCTCGACATCAGACACGGGCGGGATGGACATGGCCTCAGTATCTGCCGGCGTCTGGCTTGGTGCCACCATACGTGGTGGGACCCACTCTTCCCGCGCGGGGAAGAGGGAGCCGACGACGCGGTCGACGAAGGAGGGCTCGAGAGATTCAGTGAGCGGTGGGGCGTAGGGCCGGAGCTTTTCGCTCACAACCTTATACGGACGCCCCCAAGGATCCCGATTTAGACTCTCGAGCCACTCGGCCCAGGCCGCCGCCTTGGCGGTTCGAATCTCCGACTTTAGAGTTGCCCGGGCCGCCCGATATGCGGCGAGCAAGAACTCCTCCTGGGCAGGGTCTCTGACGCTTCGGCCACGGCTGCGAGTGTACCTGCGCTGGGCCGCGTTACAAGAGGTACGCAGCTCTGCGAGGTGGTTGCTCCACCAGTACACTTGCCTTTGCCTTTGCGGCCGAAATAGCCCTGCCCGTAGCATCGCCGCATCGCAGACGCGAGTTAAGGAACCTGTTATACTCTCCGCTCTCGCGTCCACGTCCGGGCCATCGTCGACCGCGGCCCATCGCTCGACGATGGCCGCCTCCTTCGCCAGCTCCCGGTCCAGCGTCCGCAGACGCCACCGTGGGCCCCCTTCAACCAGGTGTCGGCCCCCGACCGCCGGGGCCGCCGAGCCGGAGACGATGACGTCGAATCGTATATATCGGTGATCCGACATCGTCTCCATCCCCTCGACTACCCTCCAACCACGGGTGCGGTTCGCCAGGCCAGAACTGACGAAAGACAGGTCCACTATGGATCTGCCAGTTGCCCGCACACACGTGTGGACCGACCCCCGGTTGAGCAGCACCAGGCCGTTGGACACCGCCCATTCCTCGATCATCTCCCCCCGGCAATCGGTCGCCGGAGATCCCCAAGCCTGTGAATGTGCATTGAAGTCTCCGGCAACAACAACCGGGGTTGGGTGCGCTTCCACCACCAGATCCGAGACCTCTACGAGCCATTGCTCGAATTCTGCGATGCTTCTATTGGGCGAGAAATACACCCCGATCACTGCAGCGTCTCCCAGCAGAGCGAGGACGCAACCACGTCCTGACGAAATTCTATCGAAGGCGCCCCGCGAGGAGACGATAGCCACCAAACCGTCGCGACTGCCAGCCCAGTCGTCCCGGGCGCGAACCTCGTACGGTTCGGCGACTACAGCCACAGTGGCCTGCCACTGTGCTACGGTCTGGATCAGCAAATCTTGGGCCGCTGCACAGTGGTTGGCGTTGGCCTGCAGGATCGATATGGGAGCCATCAATTCTGTGCGGTGTCCATGCCTTCATCCTGGGGGGTGGGTGGCAGCACCGCAGCCGGCGCCGTCCTCCTACCCACACCACCCCGACGGGTCCTCCTTTTTGCTGACGCCTTGATACAGGCCTTGGCGCCCAGGCGGTGCTCAGCTGCAGATCCTGCCCCCGCGCAAATCGGGCAATGCGGCTCTGCCTCGCAGCCGGCCGCTTTGTGGCCGGGTTGCCCACATCTAAAACAAAGCGCGCTGCGGTCTATCCCCGCAGCGCATCGGACCCCAACGTGCCCCTCCTCCAAACAGCGGAAACACCGCTGCGGCCTAGCCTCCAGGAGGACCACCCTAGGCACCTCACACAGGTACTTGGCGAAACAGCCATGTCCTGTGAGTAGTTGCGTAAGGTGGTACGTCGGCGCACCGTGTGACCTCTCCACCCAGGCCCGTAGGACGGGCCTGACAGCCCCCACGAGCAGGGGGCTAGCTGAGGGGCCTACCAACCTCTCGGACCACTCCCGGAAGAGATCTTCGCGAGCCGACTGTCTCCAGCGGTCGATCTCGTCCGGGAGCGGGCGACCTCCATTTCTCCGCACCAGAGCGCTCTCGTCATAAACCTTCTTCAGGACTCCTGCCTCGAGATCCCAAGGGAGGCTTCCGGAAATTAAGCACGCCGCCTCGTAAGAGACGGTGCAGTACGCCCGTGCCGCCCTCTGCGCAAGCACTCGCTGCGGGCGCCGCAACAGAGGAATTGTTGCGGCGCTGAGGGCGTCCGCCCAGATAGGCGCTCCGTAGAGCGCCTTGGAGCGTACTACACCGTCGTAAAGACGGCGACACGTGCCACCGGGCCCCCCACTATTGGGGAGCAGCCTCGACAGCCTTCCGGCGTATGAGATCAAATTTGACGACAGACGCCGGAAGTGCTCGGCGAAACCCCACCGACTGTCGAGCACCAGACCAAGATACTTTATGTTCTTCCCGACAGCGATGGGGGTGCCGCTCACCACAATGTGGGAATCTCGAGGGGGCCCTCGCCGAGGCCCGTGAAAAAAGACGGCCTCGGATTTCTCGAGGGCCACTTGGAGTCCGAGCGCCCTGATGCGGCTGACCACCTGGGCTACGCCCGCAGTGGCCAGGACTTTTGCGTCCCGAAAGTCTGGGCCCCGCGCGGTTACCAGGGTATCGTCGGCGTAACAAAGTACGCCGACTCCCCGAAGAGTGGCACCGCGCAGGACCCAATCGTACGCGATGTTCCACAGGAGCGGACCAAGCACCGACCCCTGCGGAACAACGCACGACATTTGCTTGCGGACTACCGCCGACCGGGCCGGATAGGAGATGGCCCGGTCCACGAAGTAGTCCGCAAGGATGCGCCTGAGGTACCACGGGACGTTGTGGTACCTCAGCGCCTCGGCGATGGTCTGCCAGGGGATGGTGTTGAAGGCGTTCGCGATGTCCAGCGACACCGCCAACAACACCTCCCCCCGACCGACCGCCTCTTGGACGCTGTCCCGTAGTCGGGATATGGCGTCCAGGGTCGACCTCCCACGACGGAAACCGTATTGGCCGTCACTGAGATTGGGCCCCGCCCCATCCAGGTGCCCGACGAGACGTGCCGCGAGCACCCGCTCAAACAGCTTGCTCATCTCGTCAAGCAAGACTATGGGGCGGTAGGCCGACGGCAACTCGGCCGGGCGCCCGTGCTTCTTCAACAGCACGAGCCGCCCGGTTTTCCATCGTCGCGGGACCCTCCCCGACGCCAAACACTCCGACAATAGGGACAGCGTCTCCTCCTCGAACGCCGGCATGACGAGGGCGATGACCCGCCCAGGGATGCCGTCCGGGCCGGGGGCGCGGTTCCTCGACTTGAGTTTGAGGACAGCCACCCCAAGTTCGGCTTCGGACACGGGCGGAATGATCGCCTCTGCGTCTGCCGGCGCCTGGCTCGGTGCCATCCGCGGTGGGACCCACTCCTCCCGCTCAGGGAAGAGGGAACTGACGACGTTGTCGACGAAAACTGGCTCGAGAGACCTGGTGAGCGGAGGCGCCCAGGGCCGGAGTTTTTCACTCACGACCTTGTACGGGCGCCCCCACGGATCTTCATTGAGGCTCTCGAGCCACTCCTCCCAGGCCGCCTTCTTGGCGGCCCTGATGCCCGAGCTGAAGGCCGCTCGGGCCGCCCGGTATGCGGCGTGCAACTCCTCTTCTTGGACGGGATCCCTGACGCTACGACCGCGGCTGCGAGTGCACCTGCGCTGGGCTGCGTGGCATGAAGCACGCAGCCCCGCCAACTCCTCGTTCCACCAGTACACTCGCCTTCGCGGCCGGACAGGCCCCGCCCTCCGCATCGCCGCATCGCAGACGCGAGTCAGAGCACCGGAAAGCAGCTCTGCCCTCACGTCAACATCCGGGCTTTCGTCGACTGCGGCCCATCGCTCCACGATGGCCGCCTCCTTCGCCAGCTCCCGGTCCAGCGTCCGCAGACGCCACCGCGGACCTTCCTCAACCAGGCGGTCCCCGACCGCCGGGGTCCCCAGGCCGGAGTCGACGATGTCGAACCGTATGTAACGATGATCCGACATCGTCTCCTCCCCCGTGACCACCCTCCAGCCACGTGCGCGGTTCGCCAGGCCAGAACTGGCGAAGGACAGGTCGACAATTGACCTGCCCGTTGACCGCACAAACGTGTGGACCGAACCCCGGTTGAGGAGCACCAAGCCGTGGGACGCCGCCCATTCCTCCACCAACTCACCCCGTCCATCGGTCGCCGGAGATCCCCACGCCTGTGAGTGAGCGTTGAAATCTCCGGCAACCACCAACGGGGTGGGGTGCGCTTCCACCACCAGAGCCCCGACCTCTGCGAGCCACTGCTCGTATTCGGCGAGGCTTCTGTTTGGGGAGAAGTACACCCCGATCACTGCAACGTCTCCCAGCAGCACGAGGACGCAGCCGCGTCCTTTTGATACTCTGCTAAACGCGCCCTGCTGGGAGACGATAGCCACCAACTCGTCGCGGCTTCCCGCCCAGTTATCCCGGCCGAGAACCGCGTACGGTTCGGCGACTACGGCCACATTCGCCCGACACTCTGCGATGGCCTGCATTAAAGTATCTTGGGCCGCCGCACAGTGCCCGACGTTGGCCTGCAGGAACGAGTTGGGAGCCATTTAATTTGTGGCGACGTCCATCCTCTCCTCCACATTTGTCTGGGTGGGTGGTGGGGCCGCAACCGGCACCACCTTTCGCCCCGCACCACCACGACGCCTTCTCTTATTCGAGGCCGCCAAGCAGGCCTTGGAGCCCAGGCGGTGCGCAGCGGCAGTTCCCGCCGCCGCGCAGATGGGACAATTTGGCTCCGCCGAGCAGCCCGCCGCCTTGTGGCCGGGCTGCCCGCAGCGGTAGCAGAGTGCACTGCGGTCAACTCCCGCAGCGCACTGGGCCCCTACGTGCCCCACCTCCAGGCAGCGGAAGCACCGCTGAGGCCTGGACTCCAACAAAACCGCACGGACGCGGGACCAGCCAACCATAAGAGGGCGGCCATCTGTCACCTTTTTGGCCGCCGCGACCGGGCACTTGACCCACGCCGTGCCCTCTCGTCCCGCCTGGCGGACAACGTCTCCACAGACTATGCTGGTGGTGGCGCACCCTCCTACGTCCGCCACCACCTGCGCTATGGCCTCCTTCGTGGCCGTGTCACCGAGGCCGGAGATGCGCAACTCCGCGCACTTTTCCGGCCTAGCGACGCGGACTTCATCGCCGAGAGCCTCCCTGAGTTTCTCAGCGAGTGCGTCAGCCTTCTGGATTTTCTCGGCGCCCGCCACCTCAAGGACCCTGCCCCCGGTGGCTGCCGTGCGGAAGCGTAGGCCCTCAATACCGAGGCTTTTCAGGTCTACTTTGCGCTCGGCCTCGGCGAGCTTGGAGGCGTACGTCACGCCCCGTTCCGCCGCACCCTGCTGCAGCGTTATCACCACCGCAGCGGTGCGGGGCGAGCGGAGTTTCGGGGCACGTTTCCCCACGTTAGGCGCGTTGACGGGTGCCGATGCCGGCTTAGCAGCCGGAGGCTTGGCCACTGGCGTCTTCTTGGGGCGCCCAGCCACAACATTCCACGCCCCGGTTAGTGGCCGAGGTGTGGGTGCCGGTTGGAGGCGCTCTTGACGCGCCGCCTCGGCCTCTCGCGCTGCAGCGCTCATCTTCTTATTCCTCTTTTTCTTCCCCTGACTCGTAGGGGGGAAAGAAGTTGAGGGAGTGACTACAGGGGGCGCCTCCATCTCCACCAACGACGCGTCAAAAACAGCGGGGCCGACAGAACGGCCAATGTCCGGAAGCATCGTCGCAGCGGCGCGAGCGGCGTTACGGGCGTCCGCCTGAAGGGGTGGGCGCAGCCGCGGCTCCGGAAGCAGGCGGTCTGAAACGCCGTCGAAGCGCGCGTTGATCATGAACATGATCTCCTCGCGCGACATCGACGGCGGGGCGCTCACCTGCTTCTTCACCGCCTCCAATTCGGCCCGCAGTGCAGCCACCTCACGCTGCAAGCGGACGTTTTCTTCGCTGTCGGTCCGGCCACGCAACTCCCGCACGTGTTCCATTATGGAGCCTGCAGCGCTCCTAAGGCCCTGGACCGACTGCCCCTTCAACTTGGAGCTCTTGTGGGCGATGGAGCGTATGGACTCCACCGCCTCCTCAACCGCCTTCTCCAGTTGCTCGGCCCTGAGGTCACCCACCATACGCGCCTCGCTTCCTCCGTCCTGAACGGGAGGCTGGCGGAGGAAGGAGAGTCGCCTCTCCTCCCGCCTTCGGATCTCTTCGGCGAGTTCTCGTTCCGCCTGGAGCTCTATCTCTCGCTCTTTGGCCGCGACACAGTCGGCCTTCGCCTTTGCGAGGCCCACGTAGTGCCCCGTTGTAGGGGGGCGACCTCGACCTCGTTTAACGGGTTGGCCCCGGTTCTTGTTGGAGCCAACCGACTCCTCGCTGTCCCCCTCCGAGCCTGAGTTGCGGCGCTTGTCAGCACGCTGCCACAAGCGAGACAGCGGGCTGGGGGACGGGCGAGGCGATACCTCCACCAAAGAAACAACGCTGCTGTCAGACTCCGACAGCAGCACCTCTCCTACAACACCGCCGCGCGGTGCAACATCGCAGCGCGACACCGACACCCGCAGCTCCTTCCGATCTCGAACGCAGCTTCGAGACCGGCTTCGACTCCGGCTTCGGCTCCGGGCTCGACTCGGAGTCCGACTTCGCCTCGGCACTGGAGTACCGGGCCTCTCCTCTCCACTACCGACATCATTTGAGTTTTGTTTAATAATTTCCATATTTTATCCCACGAGAATGAGACGATCTACAAACACTCCCCGGGTGACGCTCATTCCTGGGAGCGGGCTATTACATGCGGAGGTCGCCAAGTATCCGCAGGGTTTTAACGTGCTTTCCTTCACGGATTTTTGTATCGGGTATCACCCTCAGGCCAGCCAGTTAAGGCAAGCCGCCTTCGGCCACGTTGCGCCGCACGTACCCTGTAGACCGTGAGACAGGGGTCGTTGCACGACGCAACGTGGCCGGCTACGAGAGGCTGGTCAGGCCTCCCCGATGTGACCTTTCGGTCACGTCCGTCCCCATGGGCCTTGCAGGCCCATACGCCCCGACCCCCTCATGGGGTCCTCTTGCCTGTTAAGGCTCAGCTCAGGTGAGGCCGAGAACGACCCCACCATAGCTCCATAAGGAGCTGACAAACAGCGCGCCGTTGCCGCGACAGAAAAGATAGAAGAACAACTACAAGAAACGAAAGATGGAAGAATAAACAAGGAGAAAAGAAGAACAAAGAAAACAACAACGACGCCGCGGGCCTTGCAGGCCCGCCATACCACGACCCGCCTCATGGGTCAGCTAGCCCTGAAAAGGGCTTGTCGGACTTGGTCAATCGCTACCAGAATCCTCCGAGGAGGACACCAATAACCATTGTCCAGGGCGCACCAGCGTCCCGGCTTCCGTTCCCCCCACCGAAGTAGAAAGGACAAGAAGCAGGGCTAAGCCAACGTGGAGGTTATCCGACCGCACCCCACCCCACCCCAGGTTAGGTTTTTTTTTTTTTTTTTTTTTTTTTGTTTACGCGGGGAATGCATTTAGGCACCGTCACCCCGCTGCGGGGGCAGCAGGGCGGTGTGTGGGACTCGATGGTCTGGAATAGGACCGTAATACCCACTAAACCACCGCGGTGTTCCGTCTCACCCATACCGGGCCGCAGGATAGGCCAGAGGTTTAGTCACTGCGACCCGGCTAGGGGCGCCCATTGAAGCAGGGCTCAACTCTGGGGGGGCAATTACAAGCCCCACCCCCCAGCTCCGAAGAGCGAAAGAAGAAAACAAAAGATAAAAGATGCTGTGCACCGCCCTCAGGGGCCCCTCTGAAAGCAGAGGGGGTAGAGGGCGGGCAAGCTATAGAAGAAGAAGAAAAAGGAAGAATAGGCCGGCGCCCCCCGGAACACGGGAAGGGTGCCTGTCACCACGTGGCCTTCAGTGGACGGTGGTCCCCCAACCAACCGCCCACGGCCAGACAAATTACTCGGGGCCGCGCAAAAATTCTGCGCGGCGACGACCCCGAACTGCGCGGCGGGGAGGGAGCGTCTGTCCAGAGCGCTCCCGTACCCGTAGCGCCTCGCGCTTTGCCGCCATCACCTCGCTGGCGAACGAGGCAATGGCCGCCCAACACTCCCGGCTGCCGACCATGGATAGAACCACGGCCGGCAGCGACAAATCACCGCCGATAATGCCCGTGAGGGCTATACGTGGCCCGTCCCATGCCGTGCACTCGGCAAGGGTGTGGGCCGCTGTGTCGACGACACCGGCCGGGCAGTGACGACACACGACGTCCGGCTCCACCCCAACAATCCTGCACAGGTATTTGGCGAACACACCGTGACCTGTGAGGAGTTGTGAGAGGTGGTACGTCGGTACGCCGTGTGACCTCTCCACCCAGGCCCGCAGGACGGGTCGGACAGCCCCCACGAGCTGGGAGCTAACCGAAGTAGTCTCTAATCTCGAGGACCACTTCCGGAAGAGATCGTCGCGGGCAGACTGTCGCCATCGATCGATCTCCTCCGGAAGCGGCCGACCCCCACTTCGCCGCATCAGGGCACTCTCCTCGTAGACGGCCCTTAGAACCCCCGCCTCGAGGTCCCAGGGGAGGCTACCCGCTATGATGCACGCCGCCTCGTACGAGACGGTGCAGTACGCTCGAGCTGCCCTCTGCGCGATCACCCGCTGCGGACGTCGCAGCAGGGCGATGGTGTCCGTGCGGAGGGCGCTTTCCCAAATGGGCGCTCCGTATAGTGCCTTCGAGCGCACTACGCCGTCATAGAGGCGGCGACAAGCACTCCCCGGTCCACCGCTGTTGGGGAGCAGCCCAGCGAGCCTTCCGGCGTATGCCACCAGCTTTGGTGACAGCCGCCGGAAGTGTTCGGCGAAACCCCATCGGCTGTCAAGGACCAGACCGAGATATTTCATGGTCCCCCCGACAGCGATGGGGGTGCCACTCACCACGATGGATGCCCCTCGAGGCGGCTTCATCCGCGGCCCATGAAAATATAGAGCCTCAGATTTCTCCAGAGCGACTTCAAGCCCAAGGGCCCTGATGCGGCCGACCACATGCGCCACGCCTACCGTGGCCAACACGTTGGCGTCTCGAAATGTCGGGCCCCGCGCGGTCACCAGGGTGTCATCGGCGTAACAGAGCACGCCGATTCCCCGAAGAGTAGCGCCGCGCAGGACCCAGTCATACCCGATGTTCCACAGGAGCGGGCCGAGGACCGACCCCTGTGGAACACCGCATCGCATTTCCGTGCGAACAATTTCCGACCGGGCCGGATACGAGATGGCCCGGTCCGTAAAATAATCCGCCAAGACGCGTCTGAGGTACCACGGTACGTTGTGGTACCTCAGAGACTCGGCGATCGACGACCAGGGGATGGTGTTGAACGCGTTCGCGATATCCAGCGACACCGCCAACAACACCTCCCCCCGGCCAACCACCTCGTTGACGTCGTCCCTGAGCCGAGATATGGCGTCGAGGGTCGACCTCCCGCGACGGAAGCCGTATTGGCCGTCACTCAAATTGGGCCCCGCCCCCTCCAAGTGCTCGACGAGACGCCCAGCGAGCACTCGCTCGAAAATCTTGCACGTCTCGTCAAGCAGGACGATGGGGCGGTAAGCCGACGGCGACTCGGGCGGACGCCCGTGCTTTCGAAGAAGCACGAGCTTGCCCGTTTTCCAACGTCGCGGGACCCTCCCCGAGGCCATACACTCGGACAGCAGGGACAACAACTCCTCCTCAAAGGACGGCATGACAGTGGCGATGACCCGCCCAGGGACACCGTCCGGTCCAGGGGCGCGGTTCTTTAACCTCATCTTGAGGACCGCTACACCCAATTCGGCATCAGACACGGGCGGGATCACCTCACTGTCTGCCGGCGGTGACGACGACATCGACGCATCCACTGGCGCCATCCACGGTGGAACCCACTCTTCCCGCGCAGGGAAGAGGGAGCAGACGACTTCTGCGACGAAGGATGGCTCGAGGGATCTGGTAAGTGGAGGCGCCCAAGGCTTGAGTTTGTCACTCATAACCTTGTACGGACGCCCCCAGGGATCCAGGTTCAGGCTCTCGAGCCATTCCCTCCAGGACGCCTCCTTGGCTGCCCTGATCGCCGAGCCGAAGGCCGCTCGGGCTGCCCGGTATGCAGCGAGCGATTCCGCTTCGTGGGCGGGGTCTCCAGTTTCGCCACGCCTGCGGTAGCGTGTGTACCTGCGTTGAGCTGCGTTGCAAGCTGAACGCAGCTCTGCCAGGTGATCATTCCACCAGTACACACGCCGCCGCGGTGGGACAGGACCTGCTCTCCGCATCGCTGCATCACAGACGCGAGTCAACGAGTCGGCAAGACGTTCCGACCTCGCGTCCACATCCGGATCCCCGTCAACAGCGGCCCAACGCTCGACGATAGCCGCTTCCTTCGCCAGCTCCCTGTCCAGGGTCTTGAGGCGCCACCGCGGTCCTTCCCCAACCAAGGGACGACTCCCTGCCGGGGGGGCGACCGACCGGGGGGCCACAACTTCAAACCAAATATATCGGTGGTCAGACATTGACTCAACCCGATCGAGCACCCTCCAGCCATTCACGCGGTTCGCCAGGGCAGAACTGGCGAACGATAGATCCACGATGGAGCAGCCCGTGCTCCGCATGAATGTGGGCGTCGTCCCGCGATTGAGCAAGGCCAACCCTATGGACACCGCCCAGTCCTCCAAAGCCTCGCCCCTGCAGCAGGTCGACCGGGATCCCCACGCCGTCGACCAGGCGTTGAAATCGCCGGCTAACACGACAGGGGTGGGGTGCAGGCCCACAACCATACCTCCGACTTCAACGAGCAGCTGCTCAAATACAGCGAAGCTCCAACTGGGGGGGGCGTACACCCCAATCACTGTAATGTCTCCCAACGCAGCAAGGACCCAGCCACGCCCTCTCGACACCCTGTCGAAGGGGGCGAGTCCGAGGGCACTACGCCGGGAGACAATAGCCACTGATCCGTCGCAGTCGCTTGCCCAGTCGTCCCGAGTGCGAATTGCGTACGGATCGGCAACTACGGCCACGGTCGCCTGCCACTGCGCCATGGTCTGGATCAAAAGATCTTGGACCACGGCGCAGTGGTTGGCGTTGGCCTGTATGACCGAAAAATTGGACATCTAAGAAAGGGCGATGTCCATCACCTCCTCATTATTCGCGACCGGCCTTGAAGTACCCCGAGGGGGGCCTTCGCCGGTCACTTTTTTAGGGGCCTTTGCCCTCCTCTTTGACCTTGAGGTCGAAGTGACCGCTGGGCAGTCTTTGCTGCCCAAGCGGTGGGACGCCGTCGCGCCCGTAGCGGCACACGTCACGCACTGGGGTGCCGCAGAACATTCCGCTGCCCTGTGGCCAGGTTGACCACAGTTAAAGCAGAGTGCACTGCGGTCAACACCCGCAGTGCACTGGGCGCCAACGTGCCCTGTCCCTAGGCACCTGAAGCACCGGAGTGCACGAGCCTCCAGCACCTGCACGCGGACCGACGACCAGCCGATGAGTATTCGGCGGCCGTCGGTCACTTGTTTGGCCGCAGCGACCGGGCATTTCGCCCACACCGTGCCTAAACGACCAGGTTGGCGATTAATTTCGCCAAGCTTCAACGATTCGACGGCGCATCCCCCAGCTGCGGCGAGACTCGCGGCCACCTTCTCCTTCGTTGCCGCATCATCGAGACCTGAGACCCGCAGTTCGGCGCATTTCTCCGGCCTAGCCACCCGGACGACCTCTCCCAGGGTCGATCTCAGTTTTTCAGCCAGTGCGTCGGCTTTTGACGCTTTATCCTCTCCTGACACCTGCAATATACGGGCCCCCGTCACCGCGGTGCGGAACCTCAGACCACTTATGCCAAGTTCCTGCAGGCTAATGCTCGACTGAGCAGCCTCCAGAACCTTGGCATACGTTGCACCCTGTTCGCTGCCAGACTGGCTAAGGGTCAAGACAACAGCCGCCGTACGCGGGACCTTAAGTTTCCTGGCGGTCTTCTTCTTGGACTTGGTTTTGGCCGGCGCAGCCGTCGTCGGGGCCACAGGGTTCTTCTTGGCAGCAGGGCGAGCTGCCACCACATTCCACCCCTCAGCGAGGGGCTGGGGGGCAACTGGGGCGGGCGGTGCTCGCGCCTGTCGAGCAGCTGCTGCCTCCTTGGCCGCAGCACTCGGCTTCTTTGGTCTCTTCTTCTTCCCCGATGATGTTGAAGGGGCAGAAGGGGCCGGCAGAACGGTTGGATGTGCCTCCGTCTCTTCCGGGCCGGGGACAGCAAAAATGGGGGCAGCGGGCCGAAGCGGCTGCGCAGCGGGAGTGGCGCCAGTAGCAGAACGAGTGGCGCGGGCGGCATTGCGGGCGTCAGCCTGAAGCGGCGGGCGTAACCTAGCGTCTCCTATGCCGTCGATGCGCGCGTTAATGAGGAAGGAGATTTCCTCACGCGTCATCGACGATTGCTGTGGTGGCGAGGGAGCTGTCCTCTTCTCGAGGAGCTCAATTTTCGCTGACATCACAGCCAGGTCAATCCGCAGGCGTGCGATCTCATCGGACTCAGTGCGGGACTTAAGCTCCCGCACGTACTTTGTGATGTCGTTCGCCGCATCTCTCAGCCCTTGGACCGACTGGCCCTTGAGGCGGGAGGATTTATGGGCGATGGTGTGGATGCTCCCTACCGCCTCCTCTACCGCACTCACTAGCTGGTCGGCCCTAAGGTCATCCGGCGTTGACGACTCCACGCTCTCCTCCATCGCTGCAGGCTCCCGGAGAAAGGAGGCTCGTACCTTCTCCTTGCGGGCTTCCGCAGCAAGCTCCTCCTCGGCCTGTCGTTCGAGGGCGAGATGTTCGGCCTCGACCAACTGGGCCTTGGCCCTGTGCAGACCGACAAATTGCCCCGTTGTAGGGGGGCGACCGCGGCCTCGCTTACCGGGCTTACTACCCCTTAAGCAGCCAGCCGACTCGCACTCCGTCTCGTCAGTCTCATCCCCCGAGCCGTCGTGTTTGCGGCGCGCTGCGCGCTGCCACAGGCGAGACAGCGGGCTGGGGGACGGGCGAGGCGATACCTCCACAAGAGAAACGACGCTGCTGTCAGAGTCCGACAGCAGCACCTCTCCAACCACACCGCCGCGCGATACAGTGTCGCAGCGCGACACCGACACCCGCAGCTCCTTCCGATCTCGAACCAGGCTTCGACTCCTGCTTCGACTCCGGCTTTGGCTCCGGGCTCGACCCGGGGTCCGACACCGCCTCGGCACTGGAGTACCGGGCCTCTCCTCCTTACTACCAACATCATTATTATTTAGTTTTTGTTTTAGTTTTATTTTATCCATAATTTATCCCACGAGTTGAGACGATATAAAAACGACTCCCCGGGTGACGCTCATTCCGGGGAGCGGGCTATTACATGCGGAGGTCGCCAAGTATCCGCTGGGTTTTAACGTGCTTTCCTTCACGGATTTTTGTATCGGGTATCACCCTCAGGCCAGCCAATTAAAGCAAGCCGCCTTCGGCCACGTTGCGCCGCACGTACCCTGTAGACCGTGAGACAGGGGTCGTTGCACGACGCAACGTGGCCGGCTACGAGAGGCTGGTCAGGCCTCCCCGATGCGACCTCTCGGTCGCGTCCGTCCCCATGAGCCTTGCAGACCCATACGCCCCGACCCCCTCATGGGGTCCTCTTGCCTGTTAAGGCTCGACTCGGGTAAGGCCGAAATCGACCCCACCATAGCTCCAAAAGGAGCTGACGAACAGCGCGCCGTTGCCGCGACAGAAGAGATAAAAGGACAAAGACAAGAAACGAAAGAGGGAAGAATAAATAAGGAGAAAAGAAGAACAAAGAAAAACGACAACGACGCCGCGGGCCTTGCAGGCCCGCCATACCACGACCCCCCTCATGGGGTCAGCCAGCCCTGAAAAGGGCTTGTCGGACTTGGTCAATCGCTACCAGAATCCTCCTCCGAGGACACCAATAACCATTGTCCAGGGTGCACCAGCGTCCCGGCTTCCGTTCCCCCCACCGAAGTAGAAAGGACAAGAAGCAGGGCTAAGCCAACGTGGAGGTTATCCGACCGCACCCCACCCCAGGTTAGGTTAGGTTAGGTTAGGTTAGGTTAGGTTAGGTTAGGTTAGGTTAGGTTAGGTTTTTTTTTTTTTTTTTTTTTTTTTGTTTTTTTTTTTTTTTTTTTTTTATGCGCACCTCTGCCAATGGCAAAGCCTATTCGACATCTTATTATTAGCTCTAGTCTGCCTATTATAACGACAGCCCTCTCAGGGCTCATTCTTAATTTTTAATCTAAACTTACACCCGCATTCGCTGACCACGCCACGGGGCGCATGGACGCCATGCACTGGGAAATGGTGATTAACCAGTGCACGCGCCGCACACCCCGTGGCGCAGCCCGCGAATACGTCGTTCTTATACTAATCATCTTTCATTCTAGTTCTCTTGTATCATTCCATTTCTTCTTTTATTCCTCTCGCACTTTCATACTACCTTTCATTCTTTTGTGTGGGGGGATTATTATGATATGGCGCTTTGTTTATTTATTAAATTTTTCAAAATTTTTAACCTTTACACTTTTCTTATCTCTATTTTCAATTTTTACTTCTAACAATTTATGATTTTTGACAAGTGTTTTCTTATTCTATAACAGTTTAACCTATTTTAGTTTATTCTAGTTGTTCTTAATCTACTTTTATTAATCTACACAGTTATACATTTTTATTAACAATGTTATAGTTTTATACATTTATTCCTTACCATTTGAACAGTTTTAACTTAAACTTATACATGTTATTTCTATGATATTGTTTTCTTATTATAAATACATTATTCTTATTGTCTACTTGTGCATATGTGGCATAATATTATTATAATATCTGTACATATTACTCAATTACCGCCATTCCTCTTGTGTACTATATTTATTATCTTTTCACTGTATTTAAGAAATTCCTCTCTATGGTCTTTTAGCATTATGGACAAGTTTGCCCTGTTCAACGTGATATTGCTCTTAATTTCAAAATTGTAGCGGTCAATTGAGTGGACTGGGCATTCGAGCAACAGGTGTATTATTGTCTCGT
Organism: Nudaria mundana; assembly: GCA_963556515.1. Taxonomy (NCBI): domain Eukaryota; kingdom Metazoa; phylum Arthropoda; class Insecta; order Lepidoptera; family Erebidae; genus Nudaria; species Nudaria mundana. Next base: position 86,503 of record OY748291.1, on the reverse strand, counting down.
GTACGTCCGGGTCGCAGGCGCACGATGGGCTCGCCTTACACCTGAAACGGTGCAGGTATTCTGCGAACCCACCGTGCCCTGTCAGCAGTTGTGTAGTGGTGCCAGCGACCGGCATCTTGCGGACGATACTATACGCCTCCACTGCACAAGGGAGGAAAAGCTTGGTGACGGAGGCGGTCGTACCTTTTTTGTACCTCTCATTCCACTCGTGAAGCGTGCGCTGACGCAGGACACGCTTCACGAATGAAACCGGATACAAACCGTAGTCCGGTGCCTTCTTCAACTTCAGAGCCGCCTCCTTGGCGAGTACGTCGGCTCGCTCATTGCCCTCCAGCCCCGCGTGGGCCTTGACCCAGAATAAGGAGATTTCCTTACCCTGGGCCATGCCTTGTCGAATGGCTGATCGGGCTTCCACCGCCAGGGGATGGAGGGCATGACGGTTAACTACCGTCAGAAGCGCGGCTCTGCTGTCGGAGAAGATGCCGAACGTGGTCGCGCCACGCCTGAGGATTTCACTGGCCGCTCTGCACAGCGCCAGGAGCTCGGCCTGGTAGACGGTGCAATGCGGCGCGAGAGCAAGCTTGAGGGCCTTGGTTTCGGCCGCGTTATTCCAAAATGATAACGCCGCACCGACCCGGCCCTCAATCCTGCTCCCGTCCGTAAATATACGTACCTCCAAATGGGTGAATTTATTAACTTGTTCCTCGTCTACCAGGTCCGTGAACTCCAAAGCGGTGTGCACAGCGGGGTGAGGAGCCTCGATTGCTCGGGCCATCCGTTCAGTCTCCCAGTCCCCAAGCCATGGCTGGTCCACTCCTCTCTTGGCCTCATATAATGAGGCCACCTCACGAATTCTGAGGTCCAGAGGGAGTAGGCCAGACAAGACTAGTGCCGAGTTCAGGGAGACCGTCCGGTAGGCCTTACACAATTTCTGGGCGAAACCGCGCTGCACCACGTTCAGCTGTTTTTGGACGCCAAGCTTATTCGCCGTTGTGTGCCAAGCACTGGCGGCGTACAATATCGTCAGCTCCACGGCAGCTACGTAGATCGTCCGGATCACCTCGGGGTGTAAACCCCAGCTGATCCGGGCCATCCGCGCAAGCTTGTGGTAGATGCCGATCGCTTTTCTACAGATGTTTTTTATGTGGGTGTTAAATGTGAGCATGTGGTCGATGGTGAGGCCTAGGACCTTTATTTCTTCCGAGAGGCCAATGTCCACCCCGCCCATGTGCAGGCGTGGGGTATCGTATTTGAGTCGCCGAGTGATGAGCATGGCGCTCGTTTTGTGTGGTGCGAACTTAAGTTTATTTTTGATACCCCACTCCCGCACATACGCGAGGGAGGCATTGGCCTGCGTCTCAATCTCCAGTGCCGAGTCGCCATCAAACACCAACACCACATCGTCTGCGAATGCCTGGACATACGTCATCTTTCGCTCCAGTCCATCCAAAAGCGGATTCAGAAGTAAGTTCCACAGTAAGGGACCTCCGATCGAACCTTGAACGCACCCTTTGTCCGTAGGACGGCTGCACTCCTCGCCCGCGTACCTTACCCTTACCTTCCTTTCACTAAGGTAGCTGCTGACCACCCGCCTCAAGTTCGAAGGACACCCCTCCTCCGCCAGTCGGACTTTTATGGCCGGCCACCAGGCGCTGTCGAAGGCACCCTCTATGTCCAAGGACACCATAGTGACTATTCTCTTTGCATCGAGCTTAGTCACTATGTGCCCCATGAGGTCATAGAGGGCGTCTTCGGTGCTCTTCTGGGGCATAAAGCCGTACTGGCGAGGATTCATCCTTGGTAAAAGATGGAACTTGAGCCGGGTGACCAGCATCCTCTCGTACACCTTTCCCAAGACGGGTAACAGGCCGATTGGTCTGTACGACTTGGGAACTGTGTACGAGTCCTTTCCGGGCTTCTTCAGCACCACCACCACGGCTTCCTTCCATATTTTAGGAAAGTAGCCGTGCCGGAGGCACTGATTAAGCAGCTTGAGGAAGTATAAGGGGTCGGCCCTGACAGCGTGAGTGCAGATGTCGGATGTAAATCCGTCCGCCCCCGGAGCTTTCTTGGGGTTGAACCTATGAAGAGCATCGTGCAATTCCTCGAGAGTAAAAGGTGGGTCATCTCCATGATGACCCTCGCCGCTGTCGTCGTCATCCATCTCTGCTGCCTTTATTCTAATGGCACGATGCTCCTCGTTATCCTCCTCGACTCTATCTTCTGGGTAGAAGGTTTGAGCGAGGAGGTTGGCTGAACCCCACGAATCCAGGTGGTTTCCATTTTGAATAAGAGGCTGATCTTCTTCCCTCACTGTGGCCCTTCCTAGCACTCGATATATCCCCTCCCATACTCCCTCCCTGTCCTGCTTTCCGCAGAAGGCCTTCCAACTTTCGACCTGTGCCTTTTTTACTTCACTTTCATACATCTCCTTTTGCTCTAGATATCGCAGAACTACCCCCTCTCTTCGGACTGGGCATGCATTCCTGATCCGACGCCTTTTAGTGTTGACGGCCCTGCGTAGCTCAGCGAGCTTCTCCGACCACCACGGCATGGTAACAATATCCCTATTCTTTATGTGCGGAATACTATCCTCGCAGGTATCACTAATAATGTTCGTGTACGCTCCAATGACTGTCTCTAACTCCTGCGTATTCGCAATGTTAGTGGGACTAATTTGTTGGTCATGGAGCGCACCGACGATCCGCGTGCCGAACTTCTCCCAGTCTGCCTTTTTTGTGTGATACCTGCGAGTAGTTCTCTTAATGGAGATTCCCGAGGATTTTTCTAGGATGATACTGAATACCATGCCGTTGTGGTCCGAGCTAGGCGCAAGGGATTCGTCAACCCTCCAGCCGTCGACTCGAGGAAGCATGTCACTACTGCATACCGTGATGTCCACGTAGCTGCGATATCTCGTTACACCTCTCACAGTGTCGAAAGTCGGAATGTCTCCACTATTCAGGACATGGAGGCCCCATTCATCTAGGGCTGCACCCAGTATGACGCCCCTAGGACATTCTGTCGTGCCACCCCACCAGGCACTCTTCGCGTTGGCATCCCCTCCGAAGATGACAGACCGTGGTCCCAACGTACGGACTACTCTACCCAAGGTCTCCAGGTACGGCTCGATGGGTTCGGATGGTTCGAAGTAAAAGGATACCAGCGTGATCGTCCAGGCGCTGGTCCGGATCCCCACTACCGTAACGTTGTCGGTAGTGAGTTGCGGGTACTGAATGACGTCCAACGCCGAGTCAAACACGACGATGGCCGCCTTTGCAGTCCCATCTCCTTGTCCAGCGTTCTGGAAAACCCTGACGCCCTGGTATCCTCTCATCCTCTTCCCATTGCCCACGTAAGGCTCCTGTACGAGTGCTATGGAAGCCTTACGCCTGGAGGCCTCGAGCAGAAAGTCTTGGGTTGCCACCTGTTTCTTCATTAGGTTTGCCTGCACGACTCTGTATGGGGTGGTGATGCCTGGGACGCCCTTAGCAATACTGGGTGGTTGCCCGTGCTAATTCATCCCATCTCATTCTAACTGGGCAGGAAGCGAACATTGCGCTGTGCCGTGTGTTGCTTAGCCCCTCCCTACGGCAGTTGCAGCAGGATGGCTCCGTTCCCACCTGCAGCTCTGGGCACTTGGTCCTCAAATGAAGGCCGCCGCAGTGGCTGCACGTGGGTTCGGTACCCTTACAATATTTCCTACTGTGCCCGTATCCAAGGCACAGGGAGCATTGCACTAAAGGCGATTGATCCGCAACCCTAACGGGCTGCAGGTCAATGTGCAATCTCCCTATGTCCAGGACACGGGACCACACCACCGGGGAGACCCTAAGCACCACATGACACGTCAACGGGTTGCGCGCGTTCCTGCGGTATTGTACAGAAATCCTGTCCTGGCCCTGATCCAGTCCCCTAAAAATCTCGCGATTACGGGTCCTGATGGTTTTCAGCAACTGGTCGTCGTTGTGGACCTTTAGGACCCCGTACAACACCAGCAGGGGATCTCTATTTTTTATTTCTTCGACGCAGAGGCCCTTCTCCCTCTCGCCGAGTCGCTTCGCTGCCCTCTTCCTCTCCTCTTCCGTTCTGTACCCTATTATAACTCTCTTATCCTTCGCCTTTCTCACCTTCTCTACCCTCACCCATCCCTCATCTTCATTCGCAGCCTTCCTCAATCTCTCCATCACTTGCTCTCCCGTCTCCTGGTCATCCTTTGATGTTATGACCACCGAGTGTAGTGCGGTTCTCTCCGGAATCTGGTGTTCCTTCCGGCTCGCCACTACTCCCGCGTAGGTCTTTCGCTCTTCTGTCATTCTTTCTCTTTCACGCATATCCATACATTCTAATCTTTCTTTCATCTCTATCATAACTACATTTCCTTCATTCATTCTTCTCTCATTCTCTTTAAGTAACTTTGTGTTGTTCTCTATCTGGGCCTTTAGCCTCTCCTCCATAATTTTTATTTGTTTGGCCACTTTTGTGAACTCTTTATTCTGGAGGTTCGGTACTTCTTCGTTTTTAATTATCGACTCGATGTCGCCGTTTGGTCCTACCTCCTTCACAATGTCATACAGAGCCTCCAGCGCTCCTATGGCACCCCACTTGCACGCTGTTTTTATGTTACCTGCTGTCATGATACACGATTTCCCGTGTATCATGAGTTTTCTTGCCCTGGCTATTCTGTTGTGCGGGCCGGGGGGTTCTGGTGTGGTTTTTGGTGGTGTTAGCTCCAAAACATCCTTACTGGGTGAATGTTGGGATGGTTCTGGGGCGGCTGTGATGGTGGTATTGGCCGCTTTAGTGGGGGCCACTGTGGCGGTGGTCACGGCGTTGGAGGTTGTAACGGTGGTGGTCGCGATTGTAGAAGTAGGTGTCGCGGTGGTGTTGGTGTTTGCGGCGCCGGCCGAGGTGGTAGCGGTTTTAATACTAGCAGTACCGACTTTCGGAGGCGTACGCGTTAGTGTAGCAGTACCGACTTTCGGAGGCGTACGCGTTAATGCCGGTCTCATTGCTGTTTTCGGTGCCAAGAGTTCCTTTTTGGCTGCTCTCCGGGTTTGTATAGTTCTGATGTCACTACTGCCGGCATTCTCCAGACTTTTGCGAATGGCGGATACTTTCGTCGTTGCTTTATTAGGCGACTCTGTAGGCTCTTCACCCTTCCTCTCCTTAGTTGGTGTCCTAATAGGGTTCATATTGGCGCTCTATACTTCTAGTATGTATAGGTACCAGCAAGTTGTGTGTATTGTGTTTACTCAGGGTGTGTAAAGGGTACCCTGAGTAGTGTGTATAGGTGGAGTGTGTGCTCGACCCGGACTATGTGGTGTGTAAGTGTGTGTGTGTGTATATGTGTATGTGTGCTTATGTGTGTGTGTGTGTGTGTGTGTGTGTGTGTGTGTGTGTGTGTGTGTGTGTGTATGGGTGTGTATGTGTGTGTACGTGTGTGTGTGTGCTTGAGCGTGGGAGTGTGTGTGTGTGTATGTGTGTGTGTGTGTTCAAGTGTGAGTATGTATGTGTGCGTGTGTTACCTGAATGCCCAGTTTTAAATATTATTTTTCTTTTTCAGGGCCAGTGATAGTCTGCTGTACGGTGGAAGAAACGAAGGGAGCACCTAATCTGAGGTGTGTCCCCCCCTTCGGTCAACTTTAGTCTATTGTATGTGAGTAAGTATTACTCTTGTTGTAAACAAAAAATAAAATCAAATAAAAGCAGAATAAATTGTCTCTATGTAGAGACCTGGAGTCACCTGGAGTCAACCAGGATGTTATATCCTGGGTCGTATAAGCTGGTAGCACAGCTACAAGTCTTAAATCTAGGCCAATAAGGGCTGTAAAGTCTTAAAATTAACTTAAAATTAATTAAAATGTATATAAAATCTTAGTCTATGTCGTATTTAATACTCAGTAGAAGGCGGGAGGTCTCCTCAGTCTTATTTTATGCCCCAAGATGATTACAACTCTAAAAATCCCAAAAAACGGGACCAACTCTACATAGAGTCGTCTGTTCGACTCTATACCCCCCCAAAACGATAGAGCTTCCCGAGCCCGTTTCAGCAATACCTCACTCGGCTATGCTGCTCCCCCTGGTTCGGCTATACGGGCTGGTCAAACTTTTGGTCCCAGATGGTCCCAAAATTGTCCCAGTGGCGTATCTCCGAGACCAGTGGTCCTAGCTCGTCGAGAGAGGGCTTGCCGTGAAGGGCCCGACAAGACCTACCGTTTCACCGGACGTTTTTCGGTATATTCTGGGACCAAATTTTGGACCCAGACTCCACCGAATTCGTCCTTCCTCTGCTTACCGATGGGTAGAAGACCCCCTGGCAGTTATTCCCGAAAAAATCCCACCCTCCCACGACTCTCGGCCAAGGAGATATTCCAGTTGTAAGAAAACCAAGATGGCCGCCGAGCTGTCAAACGCAAAGTTTGACTGGCTGTATCTCCCAAGCCGAAGGCCGCAGAAACACCGGGTTTTCACAAGTGTGGCCGGTTTGTCTCCCACTATAGGCTTCTGGACGATTTGGGAGACGAAATTTTTTGGGTCCAAATTGGACCCAGAGGTGCCCAGTCGGATGAAGAGGGCCCCACCGATGCCGAAAGTGAAATCGGCTTGCCCGTACGACTGCCGGCTCCGGAGCTATGGCCTGTGGAAGTTTTTCAAAATGGCCGCTCAGCTGTCAAATACCAACTTTAAACTTTAATAACTCCGGAACTATAAGCCGCACAGGCACCGGGTTTTCACTGCCTGCACCAGCCGGACTCCCGTCACCTAACCACAGTCACGGATTCCCTGAAGCAAATTTTGGTCCCAATTGGGACCAAAAGTACCCCACTCTAAAAAGCTAAATGGGACCTAAATAACACAAAAAACCGCAGTTCCGTATCTCAGCCCAGTCCGGAGTTACCGGACTTACAAATTCTGGGACCTAAATTTAAAATTGGGACCAAATTAAATATTTTTTAAATGAAGCGCTACGAAGACCGGATTTTGGGTTCGTCTTATGGACTTACCCTATTTAAAGACAATTTTGAAGAAATATTTTGAATTTTACTATTATTTTTCGATTTATTAAAGAAAAAGATGGAAAATTGGGTATCTAAGGATTGGCTTGAGACAAAAATATACAAAAAATATTAAAAATAGTGTAAAATAGGGGGCTATATGACTATGCTAAAATACATAAAAAATTTTACAGTTTAGGCAAAAAATTTCAAAAAATACAAAAAATACAGTTTTTTAATTATTACACTAGCAAAAAATAGTCCAAAAGTGGTGAAATTCGCTGGATCTCTTCAGCTGACGAGCGCGCAACTTATAGCAGTTTCAAAATTGTCTATAAGTTCACCAAAACTGAGTAGTAAGAGGTCAAAGTTCGAACCTTTAATTAAAAATAACTCACGTTGCGTAGGTCTTAAAATTATTCCGCCACGACAGAAGTGCTGCACGTGATGAGATCTTCAATACTGCTTTTTTGCAGCGCTCTACGACGAGATTTCAGGTGGGCATGGCTCGAGACGAAAGAGAAAGTTTCTCTTTTTCTCAGAGACCACGCACGCGACGTTCGACGTAGAGGTGCCAGCAGAAGCGGGCAGCCGGGGCGCACACGGAGGCACTTCTCCCAGGACAAAACACACAATACACAGGGAGTTATTCACAAAAAACACAATTACACAAACGAAAAAATCAGTTTTTCACTAATAACTTTCTTCAGAGACAAGTCCCCGACACACGCGATATATCGGCGGGTGCGCCTCGCGAATGCGCAACTTTTTAGATATAGCACAGCTTTGTAACTCAAGAAAAACCCACTCAAATGATTTTTTAAAGTACGGAGCACGTGGAAAATGATCCGACACACGTGGGAGACGAAATACGACTGGGTTAGGTTAGGTTAGGTTAGGTTAGGTTAGGTTAGGTTAGGTTAGGTTAGGTTAGGTTAGGTTAGGTTAGGTTAGGTTAGGTTAGGTTAGGTTAGGTTAGGTTAGGTTAGGTTAGGTTAGGTTAGGTTTTTTTTTTTTTTTTTTTTTTTTGTTTTCGCGGGGAATGCATTTAAGCACCGTCACCCCGCTGCGGGGGCAGCAGGGCGGTGTGTGGGACTCGACGGTCCGGACAGGACCGTAATACCCACTAAACCACCGCGGTGTTCCGTCTCACCCATGCCGGGCCGCAGGATAGGCCAGAGGTTTAGTCACTACGACCCGGCTAGGGGCGCCCATTTAAGCAGGGCTCAACTCTGGGGGGGTCATTACAAGCCCCCCCAGCTCCGAAGAGCGAAAGAAGAAAGTAAAGATAAAAGATGCTGTGCACCGCCCTCAGGGGCCCCTCTGAAAGCAGAGGGGGTAGAGGGCGGGCAAGCTATAGAAGAAGAAGAAGAAGGAAGAATAGGCCGGCGCCCCCCGGAACACGGGAAGGGCGCCTGTCATCACATGGCCTTCTGTGGACGGTGGTGGTCCCCCGACCAACCACCCACGGCCAGACAGATTACTCCGGGCCGCGCAAAAATTCTGCGCGGCGACGACCCCGAACTGCACGGCGGGGAGGGAGCGTCAGACCAGCACGCTCCCGTTCCCGCAGTGCCTCTCGTTTCGCCACCATCACCTCGCTGGCGAACGAGGCGACGGCGGCCCAACACTGCTGGCTGCCAGCCATGGCTTCCACCACAGCCGACAGCGACAAATCGACACCAACTATGCCCGTGAGGGCAGCACGCGGACCATCCCATGCCGGGCAGACGGTGAAGGTGTGTTGCGCCGTATCCACGGCACCGGCCGGGCAGTGACGGCACACGGCGTCCGGCTCCACACCAGCAATCTTCCACAGGTACACGGCGAAGACACCGTGTCCTGTGAGCAGTTGTGTGAGGTGGTACGTCGGCGCACCGTGTGTCCTCTCTACCCAGGTCCGTAGGACGGGGCAGACAGCCCCCACGAGCAGGGGGCTAGCCGAGGGGCTAGACAGCCTCAAGGACCACCTCCGGAAGAGATCGTCGCGAGCCGCCTGTCTCCAGCGGTCGATCTCTTCCGGAAGCGGCCGACCACCATTTCTTCGCACCAGGGCGCTTTCCACGTAAACTTCTTTCAGGACAGGTTAGGTTTTTTTTTTTTTTTTTTTTTTGTTGACGCGGGGAATGCATTTAGGCACCGTCACCCCGCTGCGGGGGCAGCAGGGCGGTGTGTGGGACTCGACGGTCTGGGATCGGACCGTAATACCCACTAAACCACCGCGGTGTTCCGTCTCACCTTAAACCGGCTCGCAGGGTAGGCCAGAGGTTAAATCACTGCGAGCCGGCAAGGGGCGCCCCGTGTAGTCGGGGCTCGCCTCGGAGGGGCCAATTAAGTGACCCCCCCGGAGCTCCCTAAGCACCTCTCTGCGCGATCGCGCGCTGCGGACGTCGCAGCAGCGCTAAACTTTCGGCGCAGAGGGTGCCCGCCCAGATGGGCGCTCCGTAGAGCGCCTTCGAGCGCACCACACCGTCGTACAGACGGCGACACGAACTACCAGGCCCCCCCCGATTGGGGAGCAGCCTGGCGAGCCTCCCGGCGTATGACACCAGTTTTGGTGCCAGACGCCGGAAGTGCTCGACGAAACCCCATCTGCTGTCGAGAACCAAACCGAGATACTTTAAGGTCCGCCCGACAGCGATGGGGGTGCCACCCACCACAATCTGGGAGTCCCGAGGAGGGGCCCCCGACCGAGGCCCGTGAAAGAAAATGGCCTCGGATTTTTCGAGGGCCACCTGGAGTCCAAGCGCCCTGATGCGACCGACAACGTGGGCCACACCAGCCGTGGCCAACACTTTTGCGTCCCTGTAGGACGGGCCCCGCGCGGTGACCAGGGTATCGTCGGCGTAGCAGAAGACGCCGACGCCCCGAAGAGTGGCACCGCGCAGGACCCAATCATACCCGATGTTCCACAGGAGCGGCCCGAGGACTGACCCCTGTGGAACACCGCACGTCATGTCTCGGCGGACCACTCCCGACCGGGTCGGATACGAGACGGCCCGGTCAACGAAGTAGTCCGCGAGTACGCGCCTGAGGTACCACGGGACGTTGTGGTACCCCAGCGCCTCCGCAATGGTCTCCCAGGGGATGGTGTTGAAGGCGTTCGCGATGTCCAGCGACACCGCCAACAACACCTCCCCCTGGCCGACCGCCTCTTCCACGCTGTCCCTGAGCCGGGATATCGCGTCCAGGGTCGATCTCCCGCGACGGAACCCGTACTGGCCGTCACTAAGGTTGGGCCCCGCCCCCTCCAGGTGCTCGACGAGACGTGCCGCGAGCACTCGCTCGAGCAGCTTGCTCATCTCGCCGAGCAGGACGATAGGGCGGTAGGCCGACGGCGACTCGGCCGGGCGCCCGTGCTTCTTCAGCAGCACGAGCCGCCCGGTCTTCCATCGTCGCGGGACTCTTCCCGACGACAGACATTCCGACAGCAGGGACAGCGTCTCCTCCTCGAACGCGGGCATCACCAGGGCGACGACCCGCCCAGGGATGCCGTCCGGGCCAGGGGCGCGGTTCCTCAATTTGAGTTTCAGAACCGCGACCCCCAATTCGGCATCGGACACGGGCGGAATCGCCCCGATATCCGCCGGCGTCTGGCTTGGCGCCATCCGCGGTGGGACCCACTCTTGCCGCGCAGGGAAGAGGGAGCTGACGACGTCGCTCACGAAGGAGGGCTCGAGAGACCTAGTGAGCGGGGGCGCCCACGGCCGAAGTTTGTCGTTCACGACTTTGTACGGGCGCCCCCACGGATCTTGGTTGAGTGTGTCGAGCCACTCCTTCCAAGCCGCCTCCTTGGCGGCTCTCATCGCCGAGCGAAAGACCGCCCGGGCGGCCCGGTATGCGGCGAGCAGGACCTCTTCTTGGGCGGGGACCCGTACTCTACGTCCGCGGCTGCGGGTGCACCTTCGCTGGGCTGCGTCACAAGCTGCACGCAGCCCCGCTAAGTGGTCGTTCCACCAGTACACCCGCCTCCGCGGCGGGACAGGCCCCACCCTACTCATCGCCGCATCGCAGACGCGAGTGAGCGCACTCTCCAGTCGCTCCGCCCTCGCGTCCACGTACGGACCCCCATCGACCGCGGCCCATCGCTCGACGATGGCCGCCTCCTTCGCCAGCTCCCGGTCGAGCGTCTTGAGACGCCACCGCGGACCTTCCCCAGCCAGGGGGCGACTGCTGACCGCTGGGGTCCTCGAATTGGGGGCGGCGATGTCGAACCGTATGTAGAGGTGGTCCGACATCGTCTCCACCCCCTCGACCACCCTCCAGCCGCAAATGCGGTCAGCTAGTGCGGGGCTCGCAAACGAGAGGTCTATGATAGACCCCACTTCGCCCCGCACAAACGTGTTTACAGCCCCCTGGTTGAGCAGCACCAAGCCGTGGGACACCGCCCATTCTTCCACCATCTCACCCCGATCATCTGTCGCCGGTGAGCCCCATGCCCGAGAGTGGGCATTGAAATCCCCGGCGACGACAACCGGGGTGGGGTGCACTTCCGCCACCAGAGCTCCGACCTCGACGAGGAACTGTTCGAACTCGGCGAGGCCCCGGTTAGGCGAGAAGTACACCCCGATCACTGCAACGTCTTCCAGCAGTGCGAGCACACAGCCTCGCCCACTCGACACTCTGTCGAATGGGGCGAAGCCGAGCGCACCCCGCTGGGAGACGATAGCCACCAAACCGTCGCGATCTCCGGCCCAGTCATCCCGGGACCGAACAACGTACGGTTCGGAGACTACGGCCACGGTCGCCTGCCACTGTGCCACGGTCTGCATCAAGAGATCCTGGGCTGCGGCACAGTGGTTGACGTTGGCCTGCAGCAACGAGATTTGAGCCATCTAAACTTGGGCGGTGTCCATTGCCTCCTCTGACGGGGCGGAGGGGGACGCCGCCACCCTCCTACCCTTTCCTCCTCTACGGGTCCGACCCCGTTTTTCTGATGCCGCCAGGCACGCCTTTGTGCCCAGGCGGTGCGTGGACGACGCTCCCGCTGCCGAGCATATGGGGCAGCACGGCTCCCCTACGCAGCCGGCCGCCTTGTGGCCGGCCTTCCCACAGCAGTAACAAAGGTCGCTGCGGTCGATGCCCGCAGCGCACTTCGCCCCCACGTGCCCCACCTCCAGGCAGCGGAAGCATCGCTGGGGTTGGACCTCCAAAAGGACGGCACGGACGCGGCACCATCCGATCGCAAGAGGGCGGCCATCTGAGAGTTTTTTGGCCGCCGCGACCGGGCACTGCACCCACGCCGTGCCGTTGCGCCCCAAGGACCGGACTATATTGCCCACTTTGACGGAGGTGGTGGCGCACCCTCCTACATCCGCCACCATCCCCGCGACCTGCTCCAGAGTCGCCGCGTCACTCAAACCGGAAATGCGCAGCTCCGCACATTTCTCCGGCCTGGCGACCCTGACTTCTTCGCCGAGAGCGGCTCTCAACCGCTCCGCCAGGGCGTCCGCTTTTTGGGCGTTATCGGCACCCGCCACCTCGAGGACTCGTCCGCCGGTCACCGCCGTGCGGAATCTCAACGCCTCGATGCCGAGGCTCTTGAGGTCGACTGACCTCTCAGCCTCGGCGAGTTTAGCGGCGTACGTTACGCCCCTATCCGCAGCTTCACGCTGCAGTGTGATGACCACTGCAGCGGTTCGGGGGGCGCGGAGTTTCGGGGCGCGCCGCACGGCATTGCCATTGGCGGGTGCCTTGGCGGGCGCCTTCGGGGCCAGCGCCTTTTTTGGGCGCCCCGCCACCACATTCCACGCGTCGGGCAAAGGTCGAGAAGTGGATTCCTGCATGGGGGGCGCCTGACGCGCCGCCTCCGCCTCTCGCGCTGCAGCGCTCTTCTTCTTCCGCTGGGGCTTCTTCTTAGTCCCCTGACTCACAGGGGGAGAAGAAGCCGCTGTCGCAGAAACCTCCGCCTCCTCCAACAAAGGGTCGGACGCGGAGGGTGCGGCGCCAGCGGACTGAGCCGCAGCGGCGAAGGAGGTGCCAACAGCAGGCGCGACTTTGACCGAGCGGCCTTTGGCTCCAGCGGAGCGAGTGGGCACGGAGGCGCCGACGTCGCCAACGACAGTGGCTGAAGGGCCAGCAGTGACGGTGGCAGCTGCGGAGCGTGCGGCGTTGCGGGCGTCCGCCGCAAGCGGCGGGCGCAGCCGCGGCTCGGGCAACAGGCGGTCTCCAATGCCGTCAATGCGCGCGTCGATGAGGAAAGCGATTTCCTCGCGTGACATCGACGGCTCAGCACTCGCCTGCTGCTTTATCGCCTTCATTTCCACCTTGAGGGCCGCAATCTCGCGCTGCAGGCGAGCCACCTCATCAGACTCCGTGCGGGACAACAGCTCCCGCACGTGCTCCAATATGGAGCCTGCAGCGCTCCTGAGGCCCTGGACCGACTGCCCTTTGAGCTTGGAGCTCTTATGGGCGATGGAGCGTATCGACTCCACCGCCTCCCCAATTGCACGGCCCAGCTGCTCAGCTCGGAGTTCCCCAGCAGCCGGCGCCGACGTCGATGCCTCCTTTTCCGATGCCGGAGACTGGCGGAGGAAGGAGAGTCGCCTCTCCTCCCGCCTTCGGAGCTCTTCGGCGAGCTCCTGCTCTGCCTGGAGCTCTAGCTCCCGCTCTTTGGCCCTGTTTAATTGGGCTTTCGCCGCAGCAAGGCCGACATATTGCCCCGTCGTCGGGGGGCGTCCTCGCCTGGGCCGCTGTTTGGCCAAGACGTCCCCAGCCTCATCCTCTCCTGGCGGGTTGAGGTGGCGCTTCATATGCCTCCTCGGTGATGAGCCAGCCGACTCCTCGCTGTCCCCCTCCGAGCCCGAGTTCCGGGGCCTGCGAAACAGCCGGGAACACCGGGGCGAAGGGGGACCTGAGGACACCTCAATCATTGAGACCACACTGCTGTCAGAATCTGACAGCAGTAGGTCTCGGGACAACACTGCCGTGTCACACCGTGACACCGCCACCCTCAACAATTTCCGACCCGGAACCGGAGTACCGGGCCTCTCCTCTCCACTACCGACATCATTTTGTTTTTGTTTTAGTTTTGAATTTTCCATAACTGATCCCACGATTATGAGACGATCTAAAAGCACTCCCCGGGTGACGCTCATTCCGGGGAGCGGGCTGTTACTTGCGGAGGTCGCCAAGTATCCGCTGGGTTTTAACGTGCTTTCCTTCACGGATTTTTGTATCGGGTATCACCCTCAGGCCAGCCAATTAAGGCAAGCCGCCTTCGGCCACGTTGCGCCGCACGTACCCTGTAGACCGTGAGACAGGGGTCGTTGCACGACGCAACGTGGCCGGCTACGAGAGGCTGGTCAGGCCTCCCCGATGCGACCTTTCAGTCGCGTCCGTTCCCATGGGCCTTGCAGGCCCATACGCCCCGACCCCCTCATGGGGTCCTCTTGCCTGTTAAGGCTCAGCTCAGGTGAGGCCGAGAACGACCCCACCATAGCTCCATAAGGAGCTGACAAACAGCGCGCCGATGCCGCGACAGAAAAGATAGAAGAACAAAGACAAGAAACGAAAGATGGAAGAATAAACAAGGAGAAAAGAAGAACAAAGAAAACAACAACGACGCCGCGGGCCTTGCAGGCCCGCCATACCACGACCCCCCTCGTGGGGTCAGCTAGCCCTGAAAAGGGCTTGTCGGACTTGGTCAATGGCTACCAGAATCCTCCGAGGAGGACACCAATAACCATTGTCCAGGGTGCACCAGCGTCCCGGCTTCCGTTCCCCCCACCGAAGTAGAAAGGACAAGAAGCAGGGCTAAGCCAACGTGGAGGTTATCCGACTGCACCCCTCAGGACAGGTTAGGTTTTTTTTTTTTTTTTTTTTTTTGTTGACGCGGGGAATGCATTTAGGCACCGTCACCCCGCTGCGGGGGCAGCAGGGCGGTGTGTGGGACTCGACGGTCTAAAATAGGACCGTAATACCCACTAAACCACCGCGGTGTTCCGTCTCACCCATACCGGGCCGCAGGATAGGCCAGAGGTTTAGTCACTACGACCCGGCTAGGGGCGCCCATTGAAGTAGGGCTCGACTCTGGGGGGGCAATTGCAAGCCCCCCCCCAGCTCCTAAGAGCGAAAGAAGAAGGCAAAAGATAAAAGATGCTGTGCACCGCCCTCAGGGGCCCCTCTGAAAGCAGAGGGGGTAGAGGGCGGGCAAGCTATAGAAGAAGAAGAAGATGAAAGAATAGGCCGGCGCCCCCCGGAACACGGGAAGGGCGCCTGTCACCACATGGCCTTCTGTGGACGGTGGTCCCCCGACCAACCGCCCACGGCCAGACAAAACAAATTACTCGGGGCCGCGCAGGACAGGTTAGGTTTTTTTTTTTGTTTACGCGGGGAATGCATTTAAGCACCGTCATCCCTGCTGCGGGGGCAGCAGGGACGGTGTGTGGGACTCACGGACCCAAAAAGGAAAGGGCCCGTACTACCCACTAAACCACCGCGGTGTTCCGCCTCACCTTAAGCCGGCTCGCAGGGTAGGCCAGAGGTTAATTCACTGCGAGCCGGCAAGGGGCGCCCCGTGATGTCGGGGCTCGCCTCGGGGGGCCAATTAAGTGATCCCCCCGGAGCTCCCTAAGGAGCTGAAGAATCTAGCCCGCACCTCCACCGTTCTCGAACACCTCTCTGAAAGCAGAGAGGGTAGAGAACGGCCGGTGCGGGCGTGCGTAAGTGGGCACCGTCCGGAACACGAGGAGGGTGCCCGTCGCCACGGGTGACCATCGGTGGGCGGAGGTCCCCCAACCTTCCGCCCACGGTCAAAAAAAAACACTAGTCGGGGGCGCGCATGAAAGCCGCTAGGCGGCGCCCTCGGACCGGACGGCGGGGAGGAAGCGTGCGACCCGCCCGCTCCCTTACCCGCAGTTCCTCTCTCTTGGCCGCCATCACCTGGCTGGCGAACGAGGCGACGGCGGCCCAACACTGCTGGCTGCCAGCCATGGCTTGTACCACGGCCGGCAGCGACAAATTCGCACCAACGATGCCCGTGAGGGCAGAACGCGGCCCGTCCCATGCCGTGCACTCGGCAAGGGTGTGGGCCGCTGTGTCGACGACACCGGCCGGGCAGTGACGACACACGACGTCCGGCTCCACCCCAACAATCCTGCACAGGTATTTGGCGAACACACCGTGACCTGTGAGGAGTTGTGTGAGGTGGTACGTCGGTACGCCATGTGACCTCTCCACCCAGGCCCGCAGGACGGGTCGAACGGCCCCCACGAGCATCGCGCTCGCGGAAGGCGACTCTAATCGCAAGGCCCACTCCCGGAAGAGATCGTCGCGAGCCGACTGTCTCCAGCGGTCGATCTCCTCCGGAAGCGGGCGACCACCACTCAGTCGCACCAGGGCGCACTCCGCATACACGGCTTGAAGGACTCCAGCCTCGAGATCCCATGGAAGGGACCCGGCTATCATGCACGCCGCCTCGTAGGAGACGGTGCAGTACGCCCGTGCACCTCTCTGCGCGATCGCGCGCTGCGGACGTCGCAGCAGCGCTAAACTTTCGGCGCAGAGGGTGCCCGCCCAGATGGGCGCTCCGTAGAGCGCCTTCGAGCGCACCACACCGTCGTACAGACGGCGACACGGACTACCAGGCCCCCCTCGATTGGGGAGCAGCCTGGCGAGCCTCCCGGCGTATGACACCAGTTTTGGTGCCAGACGCCGGAAGTGCTCGACGAAACCCCATCTGCTGTCGAGAACCAGACCGAGATACTTTAAGGTCCGCCCGACAGCGATGGGGGTGCCACCCACCACAATCTGGGAGTCCCGAGGAGGGGCCCCCGACCGAGGCCCGTGAAAGAAAATGGCCTCGGATTTTTCGAGGGCCACCTGGAGTCCAAGCGCCCTGATGCGACCGACAACGTGGGCCACACCAGCCGTGGCCAACACTTTTGCGTCCCTGTAGGACGGGCCCCGCGCGGTGACCAGGGTATCGTCGGCGTAGCAGAAGACGCCGACGCCCCGAAGAGTGGCACCGCGCAGGACCCAATCATACCCGATGTTCCACAGGAGCGGCCCGAGGACTGACCCCTGTGGAACACCGCACGTCATGTCTCGGCGGACCACTCCCGACCGGGTCGGATACGAGACGGCCCGGTCAACGAAGTAGTCCGCGAGTACACGCCTGAGGTACCACGGGACGTTGTGGTACCCCAGCGCCTCCGCAATGGTCCCCCAGGGGATGGTGTTGAAGGCGTTCGCGATGTCCAGCGACACCGCCAACAACACCTCCCCCTGGCCGATCGCCTCTTCCACGCTGTCCCTGAGCCGGGATATCGCGTCCAGGGTCGATCTCCCGCGACGGAACCCGTACTGGCCGTCACTAAGGTTGGGCCCCGCCCCCTCCAGATGCTCGACGAGACGTGCCGCGAGCACTCGCTCGAGCAGCTTGCTCATCTCGCCGAGCAGGACGATAGGGCGGTAGGCCGACGGCGACTCGGCCGGGCGCCCGTGCTTCTTCAGCAGCACGAGCCGCCCGGTCTTCCATCGTCGCGGGACTCTTCCCGACGACAGACATTCCGACAGCAGGGACAGCGTCTCCTCCTCGAACGCGGGCATCACCAGGGCGACGACCCGCCCAGGGATGCCGTCCGGGCCAGGGGCGCGGTTCCTCAATTTGAGTTTCAGAACCGCGACCCCCAATTCGGCATCGGACACGGGCGGAATCGCCCCGATATCCGCCGGCGTCTGGCTTGGCGCCATCCGCGGTGGGACCCACTCTTCCCGCGCAGGGAAGAGGGAGCTGACGACGTCGCTCACGAAGGAGGGCTCGAGAGACCTAGTGAGCGGGGGCGCCCACGGCCGAAGTTTGTCGTTTACGACTTTGTACGGGCGCCCCCACGGATCTTGGTTGAGTGTGTCGAGCCACTCCTTCCAAGCCGCCTCCTTGGCGGCTCTCATCGCCGAGCGAAAGACCGCCCGGGCGGCCCGGTATGCGGCGAGCAGGACCTCTTCTTGGGCGGGGACCCGTACTCTACGTCCGCGGCTGCGGGTGCACCTTCGCTGGGCTGCGTCACAAGCTGTACGCAGCCCCGCTAAGTGGTCGTTCCACCAGTACACCCGCCTCCGCGGCGGGACAGGCCCCACCCTACTCATCGCCGCATCGCAGACGCGAGTGAGCGCACTCTCCAGTCGCTCCGCCCTCGCGTCCACGTACGGACCCCCATCGACCGCGGCCCATCGCTCGACGATGGCCGCCTCCTTCGCCAGCTCCCGGTCGAGCGTCTTGAGACGCCACCGCGGACCTTCCCCAGCCAGGGGGCGACTGCTGACCGCTGGGGTCCTCGAATTGGGGGCGGCGATGTCGAACCGTATGTAGAGGTGGTCCGACATCGTCTCCACCCCCTCGACCACCCTCCAGCCGCAAATGCGGTCAGCTAGTGCAGGGCTCGCAAACGAGAGGTCTATGATAGACCCCACTTCGCCCCGCACAAACGTGTTTACAGCCCCCTGGTTGAGCAGCACCAAGCCGTGGGACACCGCCCATTCTTCCACCATCTCACCCCGATCATCTGTCGCCGGTGAGCCCCATGCCCGAGAGTGGGCATTGAAGTCCCCGGCGACGACAACCGGGGTGGGGTGCACTTCCGCCACCAGAGCTCCGACCTCGACGAGGAACTGTTCGAACTCGGCGAGGCCCCGGTTAGGCGAGAAGTACACCCCGATCACTGCAACGTCTCCCAGCAGTGCGAGCACACAGCCCCGCCCACTCGACACTCTGTCGAATGGGGCGAAGCCGAGCGCACCCCGCTGGGAGACGATAGCCACCAAACCGTCGCGATCTCCGGCCCAGTCATCCCGGGACCGAACAACGTACGGTTCGGAGACTACAGCCACGGTCGCCTGCCACTGTGCCACGGTCTGTATCAAAAGATCTTGGGCCGCGGCACAGTGGTTGACGTTGGCCTGCAGCAACGAGATTTGAGCCATCTAAACTTGGGCGGTATCCATTGCCTCCTCTGACGGGGCGGAGGGGGTCGCCGCCACCCTCCTGCCCTTTCCTCCTCTACGGGTCCGACCCCGTTTTTCTGACGCCGCCAGGCACGCCTTCGTGCCCAGGCGGTGCGCGGACGACGCTCCCGCTGCCGAGCATATGGGGCAGCACGGCTCCGCTGCGCAGCCGGCCGCCTTGTGGCCGGCCTTCCCGCAGCAGTAACAGAGGTCGCTGCGGTCGACGCCCGCAGCGCACTTCGCCCCCACGTGCCCCACCTCCAGGCAGCGGAAGCAGCGCTGGGGTCGGACCTCCAAAAGGACGGCACGGACGTGGCACCATCCGATCGCAAGAGGGCGGCCATCTGTGAGTTTTTTGGCCGCCGCGACCGGGCACTGCACCCACGCCGTGCCGTTGCGCCCCGAGGAGCGGACTATGCTACCTACCTTGACGGAGGTGGTGGCACACCCTCCTAAGTCCGCCACCATCCCCGCGACTTGCTCCTGAGTCGCCGCGTCACTCAAGCCGGAGATGCGCAGCTCCGCACATTTCTCCGGCCTGGCGATCCTGACTTCCTCGCCGAGTGCGGCTCTCAGCCGCTCCGCCAGAGCGTCCGCTTTTTGGGAGTTATCGGCACCCGCCACCTCGAGGACTCGTCCGCCGGTCACTGCCGTGCGGAATCGCAACGCCTCGATGCCGAGGCTCTTGAGGTCGACTGACCTCTCAGCCTCGGCGAGTTTAGCGGCGTACGTTACGCCCCTATCCGCAGCTTCACGCTGCAGTGTGATGACCACTGCAGCGGTTCTGGGGGCGCGGAGTTTTGGGGCGCGCCGCACGGCATTGCCATTGGCGGTTGCCTTAGCGGGCGCCTTCGGGGCTGGCGCCTTTTTTGGGCGTCCTGCCACCACATTCCACGCCTCGGGCAAGGGCCGAGAAGTGGATTCCTGCGGGGGGGGCGCACGACGCGCCGCCTCCGCCTCTCGCGCTGCAGCGCTCTTCTTCTTCCGCTGGGGCTTCTTCTTAGTCCCCTGACTCACAGGGGGAGAAGAAGAAGCCGTTGGTGCAGAAACCTCCGCCTCCTCCAACGAAGGGTTGGGCGCGGAATGAGCTGCAGCGGCGGAGGAGGCGCCAACCGCGGGCGCGACTTTGGCCGAGCGGCCTTTGGCTCCAGTGGAGCGAGTGGGCATGGAAGCGCCGACGTTTCCTACTGCTGCCGCCGAAAGGCCAGCAGTGACGGTCGCAGCTCCGGAGCGTGCGGCGTTGCGGGCGTCCGCCTGAAGGGGCGGGCGAACCCGTGGCTCCGGAAGCAGGCGGTCCGAAACGCCGTCGAAGCGCGCGTTGATCATGAACATGATCTCCTCGCGCGACATCGACGGCGCTTCACTCGCCTGCTGCTTAATCACCTGCATTTCGGCCTTGAGGGCCGCAATCTCGCGCTGCAGGCGAGCCACCTCATCAGACTCCGTGCGGGACAAAAGCTCCCGCACGTGCTCCATTATGGAGCCTGCAGCGCTCCTGAGGCCCTGGACTGACTGCCCCTTCAATTTGGAGCTCTTATGGGCGATGGAGCGAATAGACTCCACCGCTTCCCCAATTGCGCGGCCCAGCTGCTCGGCTCGGAGTTCCCCAGCAGCTGGCGGCGACGTCGAAGCCTCCTTTCCCGATGCGGGAGACTGGCGAAGGAAGGAGAGCCGCCTCTCCTCCCTACCCCGCAGTTCTTCCACGAGCTCCTCTTCGGCCTGGAGCTCCAGCTCCTTTTCGCGCTGGGCATTCAGCGCTGCTTTCGCCTGTGCGAGGCCCACGTAGTGCCCCGTTGTAGGGGGGCGTCCTCGCCTGGGCCGCTGTTTGGCCAACACGTCGCCAGCCTCATCTTCTCCTGGCGAGTTGAGGTGGCGCTTCATATGCCTCCTCGGTGATGAGCCAGCCGACTCCTCGCTGTCCCCCTCCGAGCCCGAGTTCCGGGGCCTGCGAAACAGCCGGGAACACATAGGCGAAGGGGGACCCGAGGGCACCTCAATCATTGAGACCACACTGCTGTCCGAATCTGACAGCAGTAGGTCTCGGGACAACACAGCGGGGTCACACCGTGACACCGCCACCCTCAACACTTTCCGACCCGGAACCGGGGTACCGGGCCTCTCCTCTCCACTACCGACATCATATTGTTTTTTTATATTTAAAGTTTCCATAATTGAACCCACGAGAATGAGACGATCTACAAACACTCCCCAGGTGACGCTCATTCCAGGGAGCGGGCTATTTACATGCGGAGGTCGCCAAGTATCCGCCGGGTTTTAACGTGCTTTCCTTCACGGATTTTTGTATCGGGTATCACCCTCAGGCCAGCCAATTAAGGCAAGCCGCCTTCGGCCACGTTGCGCCGCACGTACCCTGTAGACCGTGAGACAGGGGTCGTTGCACGACGCAACGTGGCCGGCTACGAGAGGCTGGTCAGGCCTCCCCGATGCGACCTTTCAGTCGCGTCCGTTCCCATGGGCCTTGCAGGCCCATACGCCCCGACCCCCTCATGGGGTCCTCTTGCCTGTTAAGGCTCAGCTCAGGTGAGGCCGAGAACGACCCCACCATAGCTCCATAAGGAGCTGACAAACAGCGCGCCGATGCCGCGACAGAAAAGATAGAAGAACAAAGACAAGAAACGAAAGATGGAAGAATAAACAAGGAGAAAAGAAGAACAAAGAAAACAACAACGACGCCGCGGGCCTTGCAGGCCCGCCATACCACGACCCCCCTCGTGGGGTCAGCTAGCCCTGAAAAGGGCTTGTCGGACTTGGTCAATGGCTACCAGAATCCTCCGAGGAGGACACCAATAACCATTGTCCAGGGTGCACCAGCGTCCCGGCTTCCGTTCCCCCCACCGAAGTAGAAAGGACAAGAAGCAGGGCTAAGCCAACGTGGAGGTTATCCGACTGCACCCCTCAGGACAGGTTAGGTTTTTTTTTTTTTTTTTTTTTTTGTTGACGCGGGGAATGCATTTAGGCACCGTCACCCCGCTGCGGGGGCAGCAGGGCGGTGTGTGGGACTCGACGGTCTAAAATAGGACCGTAATACCCACTAAACCACCGCGGTGTTCCGTCTCACCCATACCGGGCCGCAGGATAGGCCAGAGGTTTAGTCACTACGACCCGGCTAGGGGCGCCCATTGAAGTAGGGCTCGACTCTGGGGGGGCAATTGCAAGCCCCCCCCCAGCTCCTAAGAGCGAAAGAAGAAGGCAAAAGATAAAAGATGCTGTGCACCGCCCTCAGGGGCCCCTCTGAAAGCAGAGGGGGTAGAGGGCGGGCAAGCTATAGAAGAAGAAGAAGATGAAAGAATAGGCCGGCGCCCCCCGGAACACGGGAAGGGCGCCTGTCACCACATGGCCTTCTGTGGACGGTGGTCCCCCGACCAACCGCCCACGGCCAGACAAAACAAATTACTCGGGGCCGCGCAGGACAGGTTAGGTTTTTTTTTTTGTTTACGCGGGGAATGCATTTAAGCACCGTCATCCCTGCTGCGGGGGCAGCAGGGACGGTGTGTGGGACTCACGGACCCAAAAAGGAAAGGGCCCGTACTACCCACTAAACCACCGCGGTGTTCCGCCTCACCTTAAGCCGGCTCGCAGGGTAGGCCAGAGGTTAATTCACTGCGAGCCGGCAAGGGGCGCCCCGTGATGTCGGGGCTCGCCTCGGGGGGCCAATTAAGTGATCCCCCCGGAGCTCCCTAAGGAGCTGAAGAATCTAGCCCGCACCTCCACCGTTCTCGAACACCTCTCTGAAAGCAGAGAGGGTAGAGAACGGCCGGTGCGGGCGTGCGTAAGTGGGCACCGTCCGGAACACGAGGAGGGTGCCCGTCGTCACGGGTGACCATCGGTGGGCGGAGGTCCCCCGACCTTCCGCCCACGGTCAAAAACACTAGTCGGGGGCGCGCATGTATTCGGCACGTCGACGCCCCCGAACAGCACGGTAGGGCGGGAGCGTCTGTCCAGCACGCTCCCGCTCCCGCAGTGTTTCTCTCTTGGCCGCCATCACCACGCTAGCGAACGTGGCGACGGCGGCCCAACACTGTTGGCTGCCGGCCATGGCTTGCACCACGGCCGGCAGAGACAAATTTACACCAACGATGCCCGTGAGGGCAGAACGCGGCCCGTCCCAGGACAGGTTAGGTTAGGTTAGGTTAGGTTAGGTTAGGTTAGGTTAGGTTAGGTTAGGTTAGGTTAGGTTAGGTTTTTTTTTTTTTTTTTTTTTATTTGCGCACCTCTACCAATGGCAGAGCCTATTCTACACATATCTATTATCTGTCTAGACTACCTAATTTAAAACGATAGCCCTCACAGGGCTCACTCCTCGTTAACTACCCTTACACACGTATTTGCCGGCCACGCCACGGGGCGCGCGGACGCCATGCACTGGGAAATGGTGATTAACCAGCGCACGGCGCCGCACACCCCGTGGCGCCACTCGCAAATACGTCGTTTTGTAATATTAAATCATTAAATCATCTTTCATTCCTATTCTCTATTACCATTCCATTTCTTCTTTTATTCTTCTCGCACTTTCATACTACCTTTCACTCTTTTGTGTGGGGGGATTGTTAGGGTTTTGCGCTTTGTTCCTTTATTATAGCAATTACAAATTTTACAGTTTTTCCTTATTTCTAACAAAATTTTTCAACAATTTATTTGTTTTTGCCTTAGACATTCTAAATAATTACATTATTACAACCAGCATTTACATTTATCACTAATTAACATTCTTTTGTTCTTAACTCTAAAATTTAGATATCTTATTTCTAACAGAGTTTCTAATTTATATCGGTATGCCAATGTAACATTACTCCTTGTACAGGTTTTTTGGCGTCTTACACACTTGTTCTTTTTATATTCTTATTATCTATTTTGCTCTTATTTTCTAATTTACATGTTCCTTATTTTGCTATCTGTCTATATATGTAATCTAATATTATAATAATATTGACTCATATTATTTTTATTTTCCACCATTCCTTTTATGTACAATATTTATGATTCTATTTGAAAATTCAAGAAACTCTTCTTTATTATCTCTTATTATTTTAGGCAAGTTGTGAAGACTCAGTGTCACATTGTTTCTCAGTTCGAAGTTTAATCGTTCCAACATGTGTATAGGGCATTCCAGAATGAGGTGTGTAATGGTTTCGTGAGCGTCCGGGTCGCAGGCGCACGATGGGCTCGCCTTACACCTGAAACGGTGCAGGTATTCTGCGAACCCACCGTGCCCCGTCAGCAGTTGGGTGGTAGTGCCAGCGACCGGCATCTTGCGGACGATACTATACGCCTCCACTGCACAAGGGAGGAAAAGCTTGGTGACGGAGGCGGTCGTACCTTCTTTGTATCTCTCATTCCACTCGCGGAGCGTGCGCTGACGCAGAACACGCTTCACGAATGAAACCGGATACAAACCGTAGTCCGGTGCCTTCTTCGATTTCAGAGCCGCCTCCTTGGCGAGCTCGTCGGCTCGCTCATTGCCCTCCAGCCCCGCGTGGGCCTTGACCCAGAATAAGGATATTTCCTTACCCTGGGCCATGCCTTGTCGAATGGCGGCCCGGGCTTCCACCGCCAGGGGATGGAGGGCATGACGGTTAACCACCGTCAGAAGCGCGGCTCTGCTGTCGGAGAAGATGCCGAACGTGGTCGCGCCACGCCTGAGGATCTCACTGGCCGCTCTGCACAGTGCCAGGAGCTCGGCCTGGTAGACGGTGCAGTGCGGCGCGAGAGCAAGCTTGAGGGCCTTGGTTTCGGCCGCGTTATTCCAAAATGATAACGCTGCACCGACCCGGCCCTCAATCTTGCTCCCGTCCGTAAATATGCGTACATCCAAGTGGATGTACTCGTTAATTTGTTCCTCGTCTACCAGGTCCTTGAACTCCAAAGCGGTGTGCACAGCGGGGTGAGGTGCCTCGATTGCTCGGGCCATCCGTTCGGCCTCCCAGTCTCCAAGCCATGGCTGGACCACTCCTCTCTTGGCCTCATATAATGAGGCCACCTCGTGAATCCTGAGGTCCAGAGGGAGCAGGCCAGACAAGACTAGTGCCGAGTTCAGGGAGACCGTCCGGTAGGCCTTGCACAATTTCTGGGCGAAACCGCGCTGCACCACGTTCAGCTGTTTTTGGACGCCAAGCTTATTCGCCGTTGTGTGCCAAGCACTGGCGGCGTACAATATCGTCGGCTCCACTGCAGCTACGTAGATGGTCCGGATCACCTCGGGATGTAATCCCCAACTGATCCGGGCCATCCTCGCAAGCTTGTGATAGATGCCGATCGCTTTTCTGCAGATGTTTTTAATGTGTGTGTTAAACGTGAGCTTGTGGTCGATAGTGAGTCCCAGAATCTTGATTTCTCCTGATAGAAGTATGTCCACCCCGCCCATGCGCAGGCGTGGGGCATCAAATTTTAGTCGACGTGTCAGCAACATTGCGCACGTCTTGTGTGGCGCGAACTTTAATTTGTTGTCAATGCCCCACTCCCGCACATAGGCGAGGGTGGCATTGGCTTGAACTTCTATTTCTAAGGCTGAGTCACCGTCGAACACCAACACCACATCGTCCGCGAACGCTTGCACGTACACTTTCATCCCTTCCAGTCCTTTCAGCAATGGGTCTAATAACAAGTTCCACAGCAAGGGACCTCCAATCGAGCCTTGGACGCAACCTTTGTCCGTAGAGCGGCTGCACTCCTCGCCCGCGTACCTTACCCTTACCTTCCTTTCGCTAAGGTAGCTGCTGACCACCCGCCTCAAGTTTGTCGGACACCCTTCCTCCGCCAGTCGTACTTTGATGACCGGCCACCAGGCGCTATCGAAGGCGCCCTCTATATCCAAGGACACCATAGTGACTATCCTCTTTGCGTCGAGTTTAGTCACTACGTGCCCCATGAGGTCATAGAGGGCGTCTTCGGTGCTCTTCTGGGGCATAAAGCCGTACTGGCGAGGACTTATCCGTGGTAGAAGATGAAACTTGAGTCGGGCGACCAGCATCCTCTCGTACACCTTTCCCAAGACGGGCAACAGGCCGATAGGTCTGTACGACTTGGGAACTGTGTACGAGTCCTTGCCTGGCTTCTTCAGCACCACCACCACGGCTTCCTTCCATATCTTAGGAAAGTAGCCGTGCCGGAGGCACTGATTAAGCAGCTCCAGGAAGTATAAGGGGTCGGCCCTGACGGCGTGTGTGCAGATGTCGGATGTAAATCCATCCGCTCCCGGAGCTTTCCTGGGGTTAAACCTGTGAAGAGCATCGTGCATTTCGTCGAGCGTAAAAGGTGGGTCATCTTCATGATGACCCTCGCTGTTGACGACTTCATCTACCTCCGCTGCCTTTTTTCTAATTACACGATGCCCCTCGTTATCCTCCTCAACTCTATCTTCTGGGTAGAAGGTTTGAGCGAGGAGGTTGGCTGAACCCCAAGAATCCAGGTATGATCCATTATGAATTAGAGGCTGATCTTCTTCCCTTGCTGTGGCCCTCCCTATTACCCTGTATATACCCTCCCACACTCCCTCCCTGTCCTGCTTTCCGCAGAAGGCCTTCCAACTGTCGACCTGTGCCTTTTTTACTTCGCTTTCATACATCTCCTTTTGCTCTAGGTACAGCATGACTACCCTCTCTCTCCGGACTGGGCATGCATTCCGGATCCGACGCCTTTTGGTGTTGACGGCCCTCCGTAACTCAGCGAGCCTCTCCGACCACCACGGCATCGCAACAACATCTCGGTTCTTGATGCGGGGAATAGTTTCCTCGCAGGCATCACTAATGATGTTAGTGTACGCTCCAATGACGGTCTCCAATTCCTGCGTATTCGCAATATTCTGGAGACCAGTTTGTCGGTCATGGAGCGTACTGGCCATAAGTGTGCCAAATTTTGGCCAATCTGCTTTTTTGGTGTGATACCTGCGAGTTGTCCTTTTGGTGGAAAAACCCGAAGATTTGACCAAATTGATGTTGAATACGATGCCGTTGTGGTCCGAGCTGGGCGCGAGGGTTTCGTCAACCCGCCAGCCGTCGACTCGCGGAAGCATGTCACTTGAACATACCGTGACGTCCACGTAGCTGCTGTACCTCGTTACACCTCTCACAGTGTCGAAAGTCGGAGTGTCTCCACTATTCAGGACATGGAGGCCCCATTCATCTAGGGCACCACTCAATACGGCGCCTCTGGGATTTTCCGACGTACCACCCCACCAGGCACTCTTCGCGTTGGCATCCCCTCCGAAGATAACAGACCGTGGTCCCAATGTAAGTAGGACTCTCCCCAAGGTATCCAGGTAGGGCTCAATGGGCTCGGTAGGTTCGAAATAAAAGGATACCAGCGTGATCATCCAGGCGCTGGTCCGGATCCCCACCACTACGACATTGTCGGTGGTGAGTTGCGGGTACTGAATGACGTCCAGCGTCGAGTCGAACACGACGATGGCCGCCTTTGCAGTCCCATCTCCTTGTCCAGCGTTCTGGAAGACCCTAACGCCCTGGTATCCCCTCATTCTTTTACCGTTGCCCACGTAAGGTTCCTGCACAAGTGCTATTGCTACCTTACGCCTGGAGGCCTCGAGTAAGAAGTCTTGGGTTGCCACCTGCTTCTTCTTCAGGTTTGCCTGCGCAATTCTGTGTGGAGCGGTAATGCCAGGGACGCCCTTAGCAATATTGAGTGGTTGCCCGTGCAATTTCATCCCATCTCATTCGTGTCGGGCATGAGCTGCTCATCGCTCCGTGCCCCGTGCTGTCCACGCCATCCCCCCGGCAGTTACAGCAGGAAGGCTGCGTTCCCACCTGCAGCCCCGGGCATCTGGCCTTCAGATGAAGACCGCCGCAGTGACTGCAGGTTGGTTCAGTATTCTTGCAGTACTTCCTGCTATGCCCGTATCCTAGGCATAGAGAACACTGCACCAACGGTGACTGATCTGCGACCCTTACTGGCTGCAGATCGATGTGCAGCCTCTCCATGCCCAGGGCACGGGACCATACCGTCGGGGAGACCCTGAGCACCACGTGGCACGTCAGAGGGTTCCTCGCGTTCCTACGGTATTGTACGGAAATGCGGTCTTCGTCGTGAGATAGATCGCGGAAGATCTCGCGATTACGAGTCCTAATCGCGCCGATAAGTTGTTCGTCCTTATGGACCTTCAGCACTCCGTACAACACCAGTAGGGGGTCACGATTTTTAATTGCCTCTACACAAAGGCCCCTCTCCTTATCTCTGAGCCTTTGTGTCGCCCTCTTTCGTTCTTCTTCCGTCTTGTACCCTATTATTACTCTCTTATCCTTCGCTTTTCTTACCTTTTCCACTCTCACCCATCCCTCATCTTCATTTGCAGCCCTCCTCAGTCTTTCTATCACCTGTTCACTCGTCTCCTGATCATCCTTCGACGTGACGACCACTGAGTGTAATGCGGTCCTCCCCGGAGGTTGATGGTCCCTCCGGTTCGCCACTACTCCCGCGTAGGTGGTGTCACGTGCCTTACTATCCCTCTCTCTTTCTCTTGCATCCATCCCTTCCATCTTTTCTTTCATCTCACTCATAATTCTGTTGCTCTCTTCCATTCTTCTCTCATTTTCCCTCAGGTACCTTCCGTTCCTCTCTATTTGTGCGTTCAGTTTTTCCTCCATATTTTTTATTCGCCTAGCCACCTTATCTGTGTCCCTACTGTCATTTACCGTTTGGGGGCCCTCTGTTAAAGTTTCCTCCTTAAACAACCCGAAAAGGTCCGTAAATGCCCCAAGAGCACCCGCTTTAAGGTCACTCCGCATATTTCTAGTCTGGTTGATGCATGATTTGCCCCATAAGACTAGTTTTTTGGCCCTGGCTAACCGGTCCTCCTCTTGTGGTGGTGGTTGAGGAGGTATATCGGCTGTGCCTATGGTGGTTGCCGATGTTGTGATGGTGGCGGCTCTTGTGGCGGCTGTTGTTACGGTTTTCGTAACAGTAGCCGCTGCGTAGGTGGTGGTGGCGGCCGCTGTGTTGGTAATTGCGGAGGTGGTGGCGATAGTGGTGGTGGTGTTCGCAGCGACAGATGTCTCTGACGCGGTCCCGGACCCAATCTTGATTGCTTTTGGTGGCGTTCTTGGGAGCGCCGGCTTCTTTGTCGCCGGAAAGTCTAATTTGAGGACGGCTTTCGGCGTGGTAGTCCCACCGCTAGCCGTCTCCAAACTCCTCCGAATGGCCGCTACATTGGTGAGGGTCTTTGTTTTTGACGGTGTCACCCTCGGCGCTGCCCCTTGCCTCTCTTTAGGTGGCGTGCGTATGGGGTTCATTGTGCGTCAATAAAAAGAAAAAAGAAAAAGAAAATAGTTGCAAAAAAGATATACTCGAGGTATGTATAGGGTACCTCGGTAAGGGTGTGTAAGATGAAGTGTGCTGGTGTCTAGTGTGTGCGCGACCCGAACTGGTGTGCACGTGTGTAATGTTGTGTGTGTGTGTGTGTGTCTCTGTGTGTATATGCGTGTGCGTGTGTGTGTGCGTGTGCACGTGTGTGTGTTTGTGTGTTTGAATGCGTTTGTGAGTATGTATGTGCGTGTGTGTGTGTGTGTGCTACCGGAATGCCCAGTGTTTATTAAAATACTTCTTTTTCAGGTTCAGTTCCTGGTTGTGCGATGGGAGTTAGAGGAAGCACCTGAGCTGAGGCGTGTCTCCCCCTTGTCAGCTCTAATCTACAATATGTGAGTAGATACTACTCTTGTTAAACTAAAAGAACAGAATGATGGCTCTATATAGAGCCCTGTTTTAAATCTGGGTCAACCAGGATGTTTCCCTGGGTCTAAAATACAGATTAGCACAGCTACTAGTCTTAACCTAAGCCAATATGGGCGATACAGTCATAAAATTACTTAAATTTAACCAAATAATTATAAAAAACTTAGTCTATGTCGTATTTGGTGGTGCCTAGAGGGAGGCAGGAGGTCTTTTCTGTCTTAAAATATATACTATAATAAATAAAACCTAAAATTACGCGCAAAACGGGATCGACTCTACGTAGAGTCGTCCGATCGACTCTACACCCCCCTCAAACGATAGAGCTCCCCGAGCCCGTTTCAGCGATACCTCACTCGACTATGCTGCTCCCCTTGGCTCGGCTATACGGGCTGGTCCAATTTTTGGTCCCGGCTGGGACCAAAATTTTCCCAGTGGCGTATCTCCGAGACCAGTGGTCCTAGCTCGTCGAGAGAGGGCTCGCCGTGAAGGGCCCGACAATTCCTATCGTTCTACCGGACAGTTTCCGGCAAGTTCTGGGACCAAAATTTGGACCCAGACTTTGTCGAATCTATCCCCACTCTCCCTAATACCTGAAAGACTACCCCTGGAGACTTACCACGCTGAAAATCCCACCTCTCCACGGCTAATGGCTCGGGAGATATCGGGGTCTTAACAAAAACAAGATGGCCGCGCAGCTGTCAAAGTTGAACTTTGACCGGCCGTATCTCCCGAACCAAGGGTCGCAGAGGCGCGGGGTTTTCTTTGTGGGGTGTCAGTCTTACCTCCTGCGTCGAACTAGGCACTCTCCCAAGAGTGAAAAATTTTGGGTCCAAATTGGACCCAAAGGCACCCAACCCGGTAGAGTGGGCCCCACCGATGCCGAAAGTGAAATCGGTTTGCCCGTACGCCTCCCGGCTCCGGAGCTATGGCCTGTTGAAGAAAAACAAGATGGCCGCCGGGCTGTCAAAGTCCGGGTTTGACTACGAATAACTCCGGAACTAAGAGTCGCACAGGCACCGGGTCTTCACTGAACGCACCGGCGGGACTCCCCCCACCAAACTAGGTACTTATGAACACAAAAAGCAATTTTGGTACCAAATGGGACCAAAAGTACCCAGGCTCAAAAAGTGTGCTGAGGCCTTTATAACACAAAAAACCGCGTTTCCCTAAGTGAATTTAATCCGGAGTTATTGAACTTAGAAAAAAGGGACCAAAAATTTAAAAATGGGACTTTTGTCCAAAATTTTGAATTTTGAAGATATTGACTCCGGATTTTGGGTTCAGGGACAAATAGTACCCTGTCCGAACAATGTTCCGGGATAAAATTTTTATTATTTATAATACATTCCTATTTATCGAGAAAAAACATTAAAAATTGAATAACTTTAAATTAAAAAATCTTAAAAATACATAAAAAATATCAAAATTTGTGTAAAATCGAGTTCTACACGATAAGCTAAAAACACATAAAAAATATAATAAAATGTACAAAAAATTCATAAAAAACTAAAAAACGCAGTTTTTCGACCGTAGGTCCCACAAAAATTGTCCAAAATTGCTAAAAGTTTTTCTCCCTGTAGAGCTAATGAGCGCGCAACTTTAAGCAGTTGCGGAATCTTGAGTATGTACACCGAACACGAACTGTAGAAGGTGAAAGTTTGTGTCTTTAAATAAAATTAACTCACTTATTTAAGCTCTTAAAATTATTCTGCCACGGCGAATGTGATGCAGGTGATGAGGTCTTCTTGGCTGCCAATTTTCAGTGCTCTGCGATCAAATCTCGGCTGGGCGTGGCTCGAAGCGAAAGAGAAAGTTCCTCAATAACTTCGGAACTATGTGCTTGCGGTTTGATGTGAAGGTGGCGGCAGGTGCGGGCAGCTGAGGCGCACCCGAAGGCACTTTTGTCCAGACGAATTTCACAACACAGAACGAATTATTCACAGAAAACACAAAAACTTTAACCTAAAAATCACTGTTTTCAATATAACTTTCTATGGGGTACCGTCCCCTTCACTCGCGATATGTCGGCGGATGCGCCTCGCGAATGCGCAACTTCTGGTGTATCACACGGGTCGCTAACGTGAAAAAAACCCACAAAAACGAATTTTTTAGTACGGAGCACGTGTAAAACTGATCTGGTTAGGTTAGGTTAGGTTAGGTTAGGTTAGGTTAGGTTTTTTTTTTTTTTTTTTTTTTTTTTTTTTTGTCCAGGCGCTGTGGCCCGGGCCGCGTACGGTTTCCCTACCATTAGTAAGGCTTTACAGGCATTTATATATTTACATTCCTATTCATTTCACAAAACAGTCTAACTATCTAGGTTCTAAGGGTGTATAAAGTAGTGTATAATTACAGGTTAAAAACGAATATAGTTTAGGCAGCTTAAAAATAATGGTGTAAAACATAGGTATAAAATTGGGACACGATAAAAAACAATAAAAACAGCAATAACGGTATAAAAATAAAAAGGGTAAAAAGTAAAGTAAAATTATTCAGGTAAAGTTAAAAGCTTAAAAATAATGGTGTAAAACATAGGTATAAAATTGGGACACAATAAAAAACAATAAAAACAGCAATAACGGTATAAAAATAAAAAGGGTAAAAAGTAAAGTAAAATTGTTCAGGTAAAGTTAAAAACATCATCGTTGTATAAATTAAATAATATGTAAAAACGAAGTCCCATTCTAATAGATAAAACAATAAATATATTATATTACACCATTTTTAAATATTTCCGGTGCGATGGTGAGAAACAGGACCGTACGGATTGACTGCCTGGCTGAAAGCGATGTATGCTAGGTTTTTTTTTTTTTTTTTTAACGTGGTCGGTGATGCATTTATGCACTTCACCGTTTCGCTGCGGGGGGGAGCGAGACGGCTTCGTGTGGGACTCCCGGCCCTAGGATGGAAAACGAACGGGCCGGACTACCCACTAAAACCTATCCACGGTGTTTCTCCTTCGCCTTAGCCGGGCCGCCGGATAGACAGAAACTGTTAAGCAACGGCGGCCCGGAAAAGGGGCGCTCTTTCGAGCTCAGCACGGGGGGCTGACCCCCCCCCCAAACAACGTAGAAGCGACGCCCCCGAAACACATAAGGGGCGTCGGACTCCTCAGGGCCTTTCGCGTGAGCGGTGGGCCCCCCGACCCACCGCTCACGGCCCTCTCAGTCGGGGGCTTGGGCGTATGCAATACGCCGTCGCCCCCTGACTGGTGCCCGGCGGGGCGGAAGCGTGCGGCCTGCACGCTCCCGTTCCCGCAGGGCCTCTCTCTTTGCCGCCATCACCTCCCGAGCGAAGGAGGCGACGGCGGCCCAACATTCTTCGCTGCCGGCCATAGAGAGAATGACGGCCGGCAGCGAACCTACACTGCCGATGATGCCCGTGAGGGCCAACCTCTGCGTGTCCCAGGCGGCGCACACAGCGAGCGTATGCTGCGCCGTATCTACGGCGCCGCCTGCGCAGTGATGACAAACGGGCTCCGACAGGATCCCCACCACTTCCCACAGGAATTTGGCAAAACAGCCATGACCCGTGAGAAGTTGGGTGAGGAAGTAGGTCGGAGCCCCCTGCGCATGCTCCACCCACTGGCGGAGCACGGGACCGATGGCCCCCACGAGCACTCGGCTCGCGGTCGGAGCCGCACATCTCAAGGCCCATTGCCGGAACAGATCGTCGCGAGCCTCCTGTCTCCAGCGATTGACCTGCTCCGGCAACGGGCGACCTCCTTGTTGTCGCACCATGGCGCCCTCCTCGTAGACCCTCTTAAGGACCCCTGCTTCGAGATCCCAAGGGGGACTTTGTGCCAACAGGCACGCCGCCTCGAAAGACACGGTGCGGTACGCCCGTGCAGCCCTCTGCGCCGTGATCCGCTGCGGTCGTCGCAGCTGGACCACGTTCGCGGCGCTGAGGGCATCCGCCCAAATAGGCGCCCCATAGAGCGCCTTGGAGCGTACCACACCCTCGTAGAGACGGCGGCATGCACTTCCCGGTCCCCCTTTATTGGGGAGCAGCCTACCGAGCATCCCGGCAAACGTCACCAACTTTGGTGAAAGCTGCCGGAAATGCTCGACGAACCCCCACCGGCTGTCGAGCAAGAGACCCAGATATTTAAGGGTCCTCCCGACAGCGATGGAGGTGCCACCCACCACAATTTGGGCATCCCGAGGGGGTCTCATCCGAGGCCCATGGAAGAAGAGGGCCTCGGATTTTTCGAGGGCCACCTTGAGGCCGAGCGCCCTGATGCGACCGACGACCTGTGCCGTGCCCGCAGTGGCGAGCACGGCAGCGTCACGGAAAGTGGGTCCTCGCGCGGTGACTAGGGTGTCGTCGGCGTAACATAATACACCGACTCCCCGAAGAGTAGCACCGCGCAGGACCCAATCGAAACCAATGTTCCACAGGAGCGGGCCCAGCACCGACCCCTGTGGAACGCCACAAGACATTTCCCTGCGGACTACAGCCGACCGGGCCGGAAAGATGATGGCCCGGTCGACAAAGTAGTCCGCAAGGACGCGCCTGAGGTACCACGGGACATTGTGGTACCTCAGCGCTTCGGCGATAGTAGGCCAGGGGAGGGTGTTGAAGGCATTGGCTATGTCGAGCGACACAGCCAACACCACCTCTCCCCGGCCAGTAGCTTCCTCGACGCTGCCCCTAAGCCGGGCTACGGCGTCCAGGGTGGACCTCCCGCGACGGAAGCCGAACTGGCTATCCGACAAGTTCGGCCCCGCCCCCTCCAAATGTCCGACGAGACGTGCAGCGAGCACCCGCTCGAAAAGCTTGCACGTCTCGTCGAGGAGAACGATGGGGCGGTAGGCCGACGGCGACTCCGGGGGACGCCCGTGCTTACGAAGCAGCACGAGCTTCCCCGTCTTCCAGCGTCGCGGGACTCTTCCGGACGCCACACACTCCGACATGAGGGACAGCGTCTCCTCTTCAAACTCCGGCATGACGAGGCCGACGACCCGCCCTGGGACGCCATCGGGACCAGGGGCGCGGTTCCTCAGCTTAAGTTTTAGAACCGCTACCCCCAGCTCGGCGCCAGAAACGGGCGAGATGACCTCGTCATCCGACGATTCCTGGCTCGGTGCCATTCGGGGGGGGGACCACTCTTCCCGCGCAGGGAAGAGGGAGCTGACCACTTCTTCAACAAATTGGGGCTCGAGAGACGTAGTGAGGGGGGGCACCCAAGGTCCAAGCTTCTTGCTGACGGCCTTGTAGATGTGCCCCCATGGATCCCCATTTAAGCTCTCGAGCCCCTCGTTCCAGGCCGCGTTCTTCGCGGCCCGGATTGCCGAGCTAAAGGCCGCTCGAGCAGCCCGGTACGCGGCTAGCAGCACCTCCTCCTGGGCAAGGTCTCTCTGGCGCCTCCCGCGACTGCGGGTGTACCGTCGCTGAGCTGCGTGACAAGTTTTCCGCATCTCAGCGAGGTGAGGCCGCCACCAGTACACCCGCCTTCGCGGGGGTACCGGCCCTGCCCTCTGCATCGCCGCGTCGCAGACGCGAGTCATCGTACCGGCAAGATTGTCTGCCCTCGCGTCCACGTCCAGGCCGTCGACATTAGGAGCGGCCCAGCGCTCGACAATAGCCGCCTCTTTGGCCAGCTCCCGGTCCAGCGTATTAAGCCGCCACCGTGGTCCCCCCCCGAAAGGGGGGGCGATCAGTCGCCGCGGGGGTGGCCAAGGGAGCGGCGACGACGTCGAACCATATGTATCGATGGTCCGACATGGTCTCCACCCCCTCGATCACTCGCCACCTCCGTATACGGTCCACCAGGGCAGAACTGGCAAACGACAAGTCTACAATAGAACTACCCTGGGGCCGCACACAAGTGTGGACCGCCCCCCTGTTTACCAGCACCAAGCCAAGCGACACCGCCCAGTCCTCCAACGTCTCTCCCCTAACATCGGTCGCCGGGGAACCCCAAGTCTGAGAATGAGCGTTGAAATCCCCGACGACCAAGGCAGGGGTGGGGCGCACATCCGCCAACAGGGCCTCGACTTCGGCGAGCACCTGCTCAAAATCGGCGAGACTCCTGTTGGGGGAAATGTACACCCCAACTACTGCATAGCCGCCCATCAGGGCTAGAACACAGCCACGTCCCCTCAGCACCCGGCTGAAGGGGGACCCACCCCGACGGGCGACGATGGCCACTAAGCCGTCGCGGTCGCCAGCCCAGTTGTCCCAATCGCGGACGAGGTACGGCTCGCTGACAACGGCGACGGTCGCCTGCCACTGTGCCATAGACTGCATCAGGACATCCTGAGCAGCGACACAGTGGTTGACGTTGGCCTGCAGTATAGAGACGTTGGCCATTTAAATTTGGGCGGTGTCCATAGTCTCCACAGACTGGGTGGTGGGGCTGGACTTTCCACCACCCGTCTTGTTTCTCCGATTCTTGCGGCCTCCCCGTTTCCGGGAGGCCGCGTCACATTTCTTGCTGCCCAGTGAATGGGCAGCAGGTGACCCCTCCGTTGAGCAGAGAGGGCACATTAATTCCGATGAGGGGCAGCTGGCCGCCTTATGGCCCGGCTGCCCGCAACGGAAGCACAGTGCACTGCGATCCACTTCGCAAGTGCACTGTACTCCGACATGCCCCGAGTCCAGACAGCGGAAGCACCGCTGGACTCGAGGCGCGAGGAGGGTGGCCCTAACTACGGACCACCCAATGGTGAGGCGGCGGCCATCCATCAACTTCTTGGCCGCCGCAACCGGGCACTTCAGCCAGCAGGTGCCCTGCCGGCCAGGTGGGCAGCTGATGTCGCCCACTTTAACGCGGGCGACGTCACAGCCACCGACCTCTGCCACCATGGCGGCAACCCTCTCCTTTGTGGCGGTGTCGCCAAGGCCTGAGATGCGCAACTCTGCGCATTTCTCAGGTCTGGCGACCCGAACCACTTCACCTAGCACCGACCGCAACTTATCGGCCAGGGCGTCGGCCTTGACATCTTTGTCCGCGCCGCTCACCTCGAGGATCTTTCCTCCGGTGACGGCGGCACGGAAACGTAGACCGTCTATGCCCAGGCTCTTCAAGTCAATTGTGTCTTCAGCCTGGGCAAGCACGGCCGCGTAGGTGGTCCCCGACTCCTTCGCGCCCTGCTGCAGTGTGATAGTCACTGCAGCAGTGCGCGTAGTGCGGGGCTTTTTGGAGCCCTTCTTCTTATTTTTTTTGGCCGGTGCGGGCGTCGGAGCCGCAGTAGCCTTCTTCGTCTTCGCAGGGCGCGCCGCCACTACATTCCACCCCTCAGCGAGTGGCTGGAGAGCAGCAACAGTGGACGGTGGGCGCACCTGCCGAGCGGCTTCGGCCTCCCTTGCCGCAGCACTGTTCCTTTTCCTCTTACTCTTCTTTTCCGTGGCAAGCTCCACCCCGTCAGCAGCGGAGGAGGAAGGAGGAGCAGGGACTGGCCGGGAGAGTGAAGCCCTAGGAGCAGCGGTAGGCCGACTGGGACCCGGTGTTGCTTCCGAGGAGGTGGATACCGCAGCACGAGCAGCACGCGCGGCGTTCCGCCTGTCTGCTGCGAGTGGAGGGCGCAAGGTTGACTCAGGGGGTAGGCGGTCTACAACCCCGGCGAGGCGCGCGTCGATCATGAATCCGATCTCATCGCGCGACATCGCCGGGGGGACGGAGCCCGCTACCCGTTTCAGGCCCTCCATCTCGGCTCTCAGGGCGATGAGCTCGCCCTGCAAAATCACTACCTCCTCGTTGACTGTGCGCGATCTCAGCTCACGGGCGTTGTCGAGGATTGTGCTCGCGGCATTCTTGAGATCGCGCACGAGTCTGCTGTTCATCTTATTGCTTTTGTGGGCTATTGTGTTAATTATGCCCACAGCAGACTCAATGGTCCCAGTCAGCTGTTCCGACGATTGGACCGCTACCGGGACTGGTACGTTGGATGGCCCCGGTAGGATGGTGTCCTTCTTGTGTAAGGCCCTCACCTCCTCGATGCGGGCCTCTTCTGCCAGCTCCTTTTCGGCTTGGCGCTCTTCAGCAGCGGCAAGGTCGGCCTTAGCCTTGTACAGGCCAACATACTGGCCTGTCGTGGGAGGGCGCCCACGGCCTCTCTTCGCGTTCGTGACCGTCTGACCACGAACGGGACTCCTGTGGGAGTCATCCGAATCCCCCCCATCTGACCCCGAGTTCCGGCGCTTACGCCAAAAACGGGAAGTAGTGGGGAGGGGGGTGGGGAGGACGTAAGACGACCCCACGGTCGACCCCACAGTCACCATGGAGACTGTGCTGCTGTCGGTGTCCGACAGCTGAAGGTCTCCACGCAACCCCTCCAACGTTGACGTCGATGACGTCAACAACGTCGGCGTTTCACACCTGGAGAGTGTGACACGCAGCTCCTTAACAGGAGCTAAATCTTCGGTAGTACTTGTTAGGCAAGCATCCTTTGGTGTTTTATATTTTAGGTTATCCATAGAATTCCCACGAGTAATGGGGCATAGGGGGCACTACCAGGCGAAGCCCCACCCGGCAGCGGGCTATTACATGCGGAGGTCGCCAAGGTATCCGCCGGGTTTTAACGTGCTTTCCTTCACGGATTTTTGTATCGGGTATCACCCTCAGGCCAGCCAATTAAGGCAAGCCGCCTTCGGCCACGTTGCGCCGCACGTACCCTGTAGACCGTGAGACAGGGGTCGTTGCACGACGCAACGTGGCCGGCCACGAGAGGCTGGTCAGGCCTCCCCGACGCGACCTTTTAGTCACGTCCGTCCCCATGGGCCTTGCAGGCCCATACGCCTCAGGTGAGGCCGAAAGCGACCCCACCATAGCTCCTCAAGGAGCTGACTGCAACACCGCCCTCAAACGCTCCTCTGAAAGCAGAGGGGGTGGAAGGCGGGTGGCGCGGCACTCAGGCGTCCCCAAAATGGAAGAGGGGAATGCGCCTGCCGCCAGGTGTCGGGATATTGGTACATTTACTAACAGTCGCAGCACAGAGTACTGCGGTCATTAGTGAATGCTCCAGGGTGCACCAGCAAATCCGGGTTGCACTCCCCCAGGCCAAAGCCCGAACGAGAGCAACCAAGACCGCCCACGTGGAGGTTTCCCGACCGAGCACCCCGATGTATGCTAGGTTAGGTTAGGTTAGGTTAGGTTAGGTTAGGTTAGGTTAGGTTAGGTTAGGTTAGGTTTTTTTTTTTTTTTTTTTTGTTTTTTTTTTTTGTTGACGCGGGGAATGCATTTAAGCACCGTCATCCCTGCTGCGGGGGCAGCAGGGACGGTGTGTGGGACTCACGGACCCAAAGAGGAGAGGGCCCGTACTACCCACTAAACCACCGCGGTGTTCCGCCTCACCTTAAGCCGGCTCGCAGGGTAGGCCAGAGGTTAAATCACTGCGAGCCGGCAAGGGGCGCCCCGTGATGTCGGGGCTCGCCTCGGGGAGGCAATAAAGTGATCCCCCCGGAGCTCCCTAAGGAGCTGAAGAATCTAGCCCGCACCTCCACCGTTCTCGAACACCTCTCTGAAAGCAGAGAGGGTAGAGAACGGCCGGTGCGGGCGTGCGTAAGTGGGCACCGTCCGGAACACGAGGAGGGTGCCCGTCGTCACGGGTGACCATCGGTGGGCGGAGGTCCCCCGACCTTCCGCCCACGGTCAAAAACACTAGTCGGGGGCGCGCATGTATTCGGCACGTCGACGCCCCCGAACAGCACGGTAGGGCGGGAGCGTCTGTCCAGCACGCTCCCGCTCCCGCAGTGCTTCTCTCTTGGCCGCCATCACCACGCTAGCGAACGTGGCGACGGCGGCCCAACACTGTTGGCTGCCGGCCATGGCTTGCACCACGGCCGGCAGAGACAAATTTACACCAACGATGCCCGTGAGGGCAGAACGCGGCCCGTCCCATGCCGTGCACTCGGCAAGGGTGTGGGCCGCTGTGTCGACGACACCGGCCGGGCAGTGACGACACACGGTGTCCGGCTCCACCCTAGGCACCTCACACAGGTACTTGGCGAAACAGCCATGTCCTGTGAGTAGTTGCGTAAGGTGGTACGTCGGCGCACCGTGTGACCTCTCCACCCAGGCCCGCAGGACGGGTCGAACGGCCCCCACGAGCATCGCACTCGCGGAAGGCGACTCCAATCGCAAGGCCCACTCCCGGAAGAGATCGTCGCGAGCCGACTGTCTCCAGCGGTCGATCTCCTCCGGAAGCGGGCGACCACCATTCAGTCGCACCAGGGCGCTCTCGTTATAAACCTTCTTCAGGACTCCTGCCTCGAGATCCCAAGGGAGGCTTCCGGAAATTAAGCACGCCGCCTCGTAAGAGACAGTGCAGTACGCCCGTGCCGCCCTCTGCGCAAGCACTCGCTGCGGGCGCCGCAACAGAGGAATCGTTGCGGCGCTGAGGGCGTCCGCCCAGATAGGCGCTCCGTAGAGCGCCTTGGAGCGTACTACACCGTCGTAAAGACGGCGACACGTGCTACCGGGCCCCCCACTATTGGGGAGCAGCCTCGACAGCCTTCCGGCGTATGAGATCAAATTTGACGACAGACGCCGGAAGTGCTCGGCGAAACCCCACCGACTGTCAAGCACCAGACCAAGATACTTTATGGTCTTCCCGACAGCGATGGGGGTGCCGCTCACCACAATGTGGGAATCTCGAGGGGGCCCTCGCCGAGGCCCGTGAAAAAAGACGGCCTCGGATTTCTCGAAGGCCACTTGGAGTCCGAGCGCCCTGATGCGGCTGACCACCTGGGCTACGCCCGCAGTGGCCAGGACTTTTGCGTCCCGAAAGTCTGGGCCCCGCGCGGTTACCAGGGTATCGTCGGCGTAACAAAGTACGCCGACTCCCCGAAGAGTGGCACCGCGCAGGACCCAATCGTACGCGATGTTCCACAGGAGCGGACCAAGCACCGACCCCTGCGGAACACCGCACGACATTTGCTTGCGGACTACCGCCGACCGGGCCGGATAGGAGATGGCCCGGTCCACGAAGTAGTCCGCAAGGATGCGCCTGAGGTACCACGGGACATTGTGGTACCTCAGCGCCTCGGCGATGGTCTGCCAGGGGATGGTGTTGAAGGCGTTCGCGATGTCCAGCGAAACCGCCAACAACACCTCCCCCCGACCGACCGCCTCTTCGACGCTGTCCCGTAGCCGGGATATGGCGTCCAGGGTCGACCTCCCACGACGGAAACCGTATTGGCCGTCACTGAGATTGGGCCCCGCCCCATCCAGGTGCCCGACGAGACGCGCCGCGAGCACCCGCTCAAACAGCTTGCTCATCTCGTCGAGCAAGACTATGGGGCGGTAGGCCGACGGCGACTCGGCCGGGCGCCCGTGCTTCTTCAACAGCACGAGCCGCCCGGTTTTCCATCGTCGCGGGACCCTCCCCGACGCCAAACACTCCGACAATAGGGACAGCGTCTCCTCCTCGAACGCCGGCATGACGAGGGCGATGACCCGCCCAGGGATGCCGTCCGGGCCGGGGGCGCGGTTCCTCGACTTGAGTTTGAGGACCGCCACCCCGAGTTCGGCTTCGGACACGGGCGGAATGATCGCCTCTGCGTATGCCGGCGACTAGCTCGGTGCCATCCGCGGTGGGACCCACTCCTCCCGCTCAGGGAAGAGGGAACTGACGACGTTGTCGACGAAAACTGGCTCGAGAGACCTGGTGAGCGGAGGCGCCCAGGGCCGGAGTTTTTCACTCACGACCTTGTACGGGCGCCCCCACGGATCTTCATTGAGGCTCTCGAGCCACTCCTCCCAGGCCGCCTTCTTGGCGGCCCTGATGCCCGAGCTGAAGGCCGCTCGGGCCGCCCGGTATGCGGCGTGCAACTCCTCTTCTTGGACGGGATCCCTGACGCTACGACCGCGGCTGCGAGTGCACCTGCGCTGGGCTGCGTGGCATGAAGCACGCAGCCCCGTCAATTCCTCGTTCCACCAGTAAACTCGCCGCCGCGGCTTGATAGGCCCCGCCCTCCGCATCGCCGCATCGCAAACGCGAGTCAGAGCACCGGAAAGCCGCTCAACCCTCGCGTCCACGTCCGGGCTTTCGTCGACTGCGGCCCATCGCTCCACGATGGCCGCCTCCTTCGCCAGCTCCCGGTCCAGCGTCCGCAGACGCCACCGCGGACCTTCCTCAACCAGGCGGTCCCCGACCGCCGGGGTCCCCAGGCCGGAGTCGACGATGTCGAACCGTATGTAACGATGATCCGACATCGTCTCCTCCCCCGTGACCACCCTCCAGCCACGTGCGCGGTTCGCCAGGCCAGAACTGGCGAAGGACAGGTCGACAATTGACCTGCCCGTTGACCGCACAAACGTGTGGACCGAACCCCGGTTGAGGAGCACCAAGCCGTGGGACGCCGCCCATTCCTCCACCAACTCACCCCGTCCATCGGTCGCCGGAGATCCCCACGCCTGTGAGTGAGCGTTGAAATCTCCGGCAACCACCAACGGGGTGGGGTGCGCTTCCACCACCAGAGCCCCGACCTCTGCGAGCCACTGCTCGTATTCGGCGAGGCTTCTGTTTGGGGAGAAGTACACCCCGATAGGTTTTTTTTTTTTTTTGTTGACGCGGGGAATGCATTTAGGCACCGTCACCCCGCTGCGGGGGCAGCAGGGCGGTGTGTGGGACTCGACGGTCTGGGATCGGACCGTAATACCCACTAAACCACCGCGGTGTTCCGTCTCACCTTAAACCGGCTCGCAGGGTAGGCCAGAGGTTAAATCACTGCGAGCCGGCAAGGGGCGCCCCGTGAAGTCGGGGCTCGCCTCGGAGGGGCCAATTAAGTGACCCCCCCGGAGCTCCCTAAGGAGCTGAAGAATCTAGCCCGCACCTCCACCGTTCTCGAGCACCTCTCTGAAAGCAGAGAGGGTAGAGAACGGCCGGTGCGGGCGTGCGTAAGTGGGCGCCGTCCGGAACACGAGGAGGGTGCCCGTCGCCACGGGTGACCATCGGTGGGCGGAGGTCCCCCGACCTTCCGCCCACGGTCAAAAAACACTAGTCGGGGGCGCGCATGAAAGCCGCTAGGCGGCGCCCTCGGACCGGACGGCGGGGAGGAAGCGTGCGACCCGCCCGCTCCCTTACCCGCAGTTCCTCTCTCTTGGCCGCCATCACCTGGCTGGCGAACGAGGCGACGGCGGCCCAACACTGCTGGCTGCCTGCCATGGCTTGTACCACGGCCGGCAGCGACAAATTCGCACCAACGATGCCCGTGAGGGCAGAACGCGGCCCGTCCCATGCCGTGCACTCGGCAAGGGTGTGGGCCGCTGTGTCGACGACACCGGCCGGGCAGTGACGACACACGACGTCCGGCTCCACCCCAACAATCCTGCACAGGTATTTGGCGAACACACCGTGACCTGTGAGGAGTTGTGTGAGGTGGTACGTCGGTACGCCATGTGACCTCTCCACCCAGGCCCGCAGGACGGGTCGAACGGCCCCCACGAGCATCGCGCTCGCGGAAGGCGACTCTAATCGCAAGGCCCACTCCCGGAAGAGATCGTCGCGAGCCGACTGTCTCCAGCGGTCGATCTCCTCCGGAAGCGGGCGACCACCACTCAGTCGCACCAGGGCGCACTCCGCATACACGGCTTGAAGGACTCCAGCCTCGAGATCCCATGGATGGGACCCGGCTAT
Organism: Nudaria mundana; assembly: GCA_963556515.1. Lineage (NCBI taxonomy): Eukaryota > Metazoa > Arthropoda > Insecta > Lepidoptera > Erebidae > Nudaria > Nudaria mundana. The sequence continues at coordinate 43,284 of OY748291.1, read as the reverse complement.
CATGCACGCCGCCTCGTAGGAGACGGTGCAGTACGCCCGTGCACCTCTCTGCGCGATCGCGCGCTGCGGACGTCGCAGCAGCGCTAAACTTTCGGCGCAGAGGGTGCCCGCCCAGATGGGCGCTCCGTAGAGCGCCTTCGAGCGCACCACACCGTCGTACAGACGGCGACACGGACTACCAGGCCCCCCTCGATTGGGGAGCAGCCTGGCGAGCCTCCCGGCGTATGACACCAGTTTTGGTGCCAGACGCCGGAAGTGCTCGACGAAACCCCATCTGCTGTCGAGAACCAGACCGAGATACTTTAAGGTCCGCCCGACAGCGATGGGGGTGCCACCCACCACAATCTGGGAGTCCCGAGGAGGGGCCCCCGACCGAGGCCCGTGAAAGAAAATGGCCTCGGATTTTTCGAGGGCCACCTGGAGTCCAAGCGCCCTGATGCGACCGACAACGTGGGCCACACCAGCCGTGGCCAACACTTTTGCGTCCCTGTAGGACGGGCCCCGCGCGGTGACCAGGGTATCGTCGGCGTAGCAGAAGACGCCGACGCCCCGAAGAGTGGCACCGCGCAGGACCCAATCATACCCGATGTTCCACAGGAGCGGCCCGAGGACTGACCCCTGTGGAACACCGCACGTCATGTCTCGGCGGACCACTTCCGACCGGGTCGGATACGAGACGGCCCGGTCAACGAAGTAGTCCGCGAGTACGCGCCTGAGGTACCACGGGACGTTGTGGTACCCCAGCGCCTCCGCAATGGTCCCCCAGGGGATGGTGTTGAAGGCGTTCGCGATGTCCAGCGACACCGCCAACAACACCTCCCCCTGGCCGACCGCCTCTTCCACGCTGTCCCTGAGCCGGGATATCGCGTCCAGGGTCGATCTCCCGCGACGGAACCCGTACTGGCCGTCACTAAGGTTGGGCCCCGCCCCCTCCAGGTGCTCGACGAGACGTGCCGCGAGCACTCGCTCAAGCAGCTTGCTCATCTCGCCGAGCAGGACGATAGGGCGGTAGGCCGACGGCGACTCGGCCGGGCGCCCGTGCTTCTTCAGCAGCACGAGCCGCCCGGTCTTCCATCGTCGCGGGACTCTTCCCGACGACAGACATTCCGACAGCAGGGACAGCGTCTCCTCCTCGAACGCGGGCATCACCAGGGCGACGACCCGCCCAGGGATGCCGTCCGGGCCAGGGGCGCGGTTCCTCAATTTGAGTTTCAGAACCGCGACCCCCAATTCGGCATCGGACACGGGCGGAATCGCCCCGATATCCGCCGGCGTCTGGCTTGGCGCCATCCGCGGTGGGACCCACTCTTCCCGCGCAGGGAAGAGGGAGCTGACGACGTCGCTCACGAAGGAGGGCTCGAGAGACCTAGTGAGCGGGGGCGCCCATGGCCGAAGTTTGTCGTTTACGACTTTGTACGGGCGCCCCCACGGATCTTGGTTGAGTGTGTCGAGCCACTCCTTCCAAGCCGCCTCCTTGGCGGCTCTCATCGCCGAGCGAAAGACCGCCCGGGCGGCCCGGTATGCGGCGAGCAGGACCTCTTCTTGGGCGGGGACCCGTACTCTACGTCCGCGGCTGCGGGTGCACCTTCGCTGGGCTGCGTCACAAGCTGTACGCAGCCCCGCTAAGTGGTCGTTCCACCAGTACACCCCGATAGGTTAGGTTAGGTTTTTTTTTTTTTTTTTTTTTTTGTTTACGCGGGGAATGCTTTTAAGCACCGTCATCCCTGCTGCGGGGGCAGCAGGGACGGTGTGTGGGACTCACGGACCCAAAAAGGAAAGGGCCCGTACTACCCACTAAACCACCGCGGTGTTCCGCCTCACCTTAAACCGGCTCGCAGGGTAGGCCAGAGGTTAAATCACTGCGAGCCGGCAAGGGGCGCCCCGTGAAGTCGGGGCTCGCCTCGGAGGGGCCAATTAAGTGACCCCCCCGGAGCTCCCTAAGGAGCTGAAGAATCTAGCCCGCACCTCCACCGTTCTCGAGCACCTCTCTGAAAGCAGAGAGGGTAGAGAACGGCCGGTGCGGGCGTGCGTAAGTGGGCACCGTCCGGAACACGAGGAGGGTGCCCGTCGCCACGGGTGACCATCGGTGGGCAGAGGTCCCCCGACCTTCCGCCCACGGTCAAAAAACACTAGTCGGGGGCGCGCATGAAAGCCGCTAGGCGGCGCCCTCGGACCGGACGGCGGGGAGGAAGCGTGCGACCCGCCCGCTCCCTTACCCGCAGTTCCTCTCTCTTGGCCGCCATCACCTGGCTGGCGAACGAGGCGACGGCGGCCCAACACTGCTGGCTGCCGGCCATGGCTTGTACCACGGCCGGCAGCGACAAATTCGCACCAACGATGCCCGTGAGGGCAGAACGCGGCCCGTCCCATGCCGTGCACTCGGCAAGGGTGTGGGCCGCTGTGTCGACGACACCGGCCGGGCAGTGACGACACACGACGTCCGGCTCCACCCCAACAATCCTGCACAGGTATTTGGCGAACACACCGTGACCTGTGAGGAGTTGTGTGAGGTGGTACGTCGGTACGCCATGTGACCTCTCCACCCAGGCCCGCAGGACGGGTCGAACGGCCCCCACGAGCATCGCGCTCGCGGAAGGCGACTCTAATCGCAAGGCCCACTCCCGGAAGAGATCGTCGCGAGCCGACTGTCTCCAGCGGTCGATCTCCTCCGGAAGCGGGCGACCACCACTCAGTCGCACCAGGGCGCACTCCGCATACACGGCTTGAAGGACTCCAGCCTCGAGATCCCATGGAAGGGACCCGGCTATCATGCACGCCGCCTCGTAGGAGACGGTGCAGTACGCCCGTGCACCTCTCTGCGCGATCGCGCGCTGCGGACGTCGCAGCAGCGCTAAACTTTCGGCGCAGAGGGTGCCCGCCCAGATGGGCGCTCCGTAGAGCGCCTTCGAGCGCACCACACCGTCGTACAGACGGCGACACGGACTACCAGGCCCCCCTCGATTGGGGAGCAGCCTGGCGAGCCTCCCGGCGTATGACACCAGTTTTGGTGCCAGACGCCGGAAGTGCTCGACGAAACCCCATCTGCTGTCGAGAACCAGACCGAGATACTTTAAGGTCCGCCCGACAGCGATGGGGGTGCCACCCACCACAATCTGGGAGTCCCGAGGAGGGGCCCCCGACCGAGGCCCGTGAAAGAAAATGGCCTCGGATTTTTCGAGGGCCACCTGGAGTCCAAGCGCCCTGATGCGACCGACAACGTGGGCCACACCAGCCGTGGCCAACACTTTTGCGTCCCTGTAGGACGGGCCCCGCGCGGTGACCAGGGTATCGTCGGCGTAGCAGAAGACGCCGACGCCCCGAAGAGTGGCACCGCGCAGGACCCAATCATACCCGATGTTCCACAGGAGCGGCCCGAGGACTGACCCCTGTGGAACACCGCACGTCATGTCTCGGCGGACCACTCCCGACCGGGTCGGATACGAGACGGCCCGGTCAACGAAGTAGTCCGCGAGTACGCGCCTGAGGTACCACGGGACGTTGTGGTACCCCAGCGCCTCCGCAATGGTCCCCCAGGGGATGGTGTTGAAGGCGTTCGCGATGTCCAGCGACACCGCCAACAACACCTCCCCCTGGCCGACCGCCTCTTCCACGCTGTCCCTGAGCCGGGATATCGCGTCCAGGGTCGATCTCCCGCGACGGAACCCGTACTGGCCGTCACTAAGGTTGGGCCCCGCCCCCTCCAGGTGCTTGACGAGACGTGCCGCGAGCACTCGCTCGAGCAGCTTGCTCATCTCGCCGAGCAGGACGATGGGGCGGTAGGCCGACGGCGACTCGGCCGGGCGCCCGTGCTTCTTCAGCAGCACGAGCCGCCCGGTCTTCCATCGTCGCGGGACTCTTCCCGACGACAGACATTCCGACAGCAGGGACAGCGTCTCCTCCTCGAACGCGGGCATCACCAGGGCGACGACCCGCCCAGGGATGCCGTCCGGGCCAGGGGCGCGGTTCCTCAATTTGAGTTTCAGAACCGCGACCCCCAATTCGGCATCAGGTTTTTTTTTTTTTTTTTTGTTTACGCGGGGAATGCATTTAAGCACCGTCATCCCTGCTGCGGGGGCAGCAGGGACGGTGTGTGGGACTCACGGACCCAAAAGGAAAGGGCCCGTACTACCCACTAAACCACCGCGGTGTTCCGCCTCACCTTAAACCGGCTCGCAGGGTAGGCCAGAGGTTAAATCACTGCGAGCCGGCAAGGGGCGCCCCGTGAAGTCGGGGCTCGCCTCGGAGGGGCCAATTAAGTGACCCCCCCGGAGCTCCCTAAGGAGCTGAAGAATCTAGCCCGCACCTCCACCGTTCTCGAGCACCTCTCTGAAAGCAGAGAGGGTAGAGAACGGCCGGTGCGGGCGTGCGTAAGTGGGCACCGTCCGGAACACGAGGAGGGTGCCCGTCGCCACGGGTGACCATCGGTGGGCGGAGGTCCCCCGACCTTCCGCCCACGGTCAAAAACACTAGTCGGGGGCGCGCATGAAAGCCGCTAGGCGGCGCCCTCGGACCGGACGGCGGGGAGGAAGCGTGCGACCCGCCCGCTCCCTTACCCGCAGTTCCTCTCTCTTGGCCGCCATCACCTGGCTGGCGAACGAGGCGACGGCGGCCCAACACTGCTGGCTGCCGGCCATGGCTTGTACCACGGCCGGCAGCGACAAATTCGCACCAACGATGCCCGTGAGGGCAGAACGCGGCCCGTCCCATGCCGTGCACTCGGCAAGGGTGTGGGCCGCTGTGTCGACGACAGCGGCCGGGCAGTGACGACACACGACGTCCGGCTCCACCCCAACAATCCTGCACAGGTATTTGGCGAACACACCGTGACCTGTGAGGAGTTGTGTGAGGTGGTACGTCGGTACGCCATGTGACCTCTCCACCCAGGCCCGAAGGACGGGTCGAACGGCCCCCACGAGCATCGCGCTCGCGGAAGGCGACTCTAATCGCAAGGCCCACTCCCGGAAGAGATCGTCGCGAGCCGACTGTCTCCAGCGGTCGATCTCCTCCGGAAGCGGGCGACCACCACTCAGTCGCACCAGGGCGCACTCCGCATACACGGCTTGAAGGACTCCAGCCTCGAGATCCCATGGAAGGGACCCGGCTATCATGCACGCCGCCTCGTAGGAGACGGTGCAGTACGCCCGTGCACCTCTCTGCGCGATCGCGCGCTGCGGACGTCGCAGCAGCGCTAAACTTTCGGCGCAGAGGGTGCCCGCCCAGATGGGCGCTCCGTAGAGCGCCTTCGAGCGCACCACACCGTCGTACAGACGGCGACACGAACTACCAGGCCCCCCCCGATTGGGGAGCAGCCTGGCGAGCCTCCCGGCGTATGACACCAGTTTTGGTGCCAGACGCCGGAAGTGCTCGACGAAACCCCATCTGCTGTCGAGAACCAGACCGAGATACTTTAAGGTCCGCCCGACAGCGATGGGGGTGCCACCCACCACAATCTGGGAGTCCCGAGGAGGGGCCCCCGACCGAGGCCCGTGAAAGAAAATGGCCTCGGATTTTTCGAGGGCCACCTGGAGTCCAAGCGCCCTGATGCGACCGACAACGTGGGCCACACCAGCCGTGGCCAACACTTTTGCGTCCCTGTAGGACGGGCCCCGCGCGGTGACCAGGGTATCGTCGGCGTAGCAGAAGACGCCGACGCCCCGAAGAGTGGCACCGCGCAGGACCCAATCATACCCGATGTTCCACAGGAGCGGCCCGAGGACTGACCCCTGTGGAACACCGCACGTCATGTCTCGGCGGACCACTTCCGACCGGGTCGGATACGAGACGGCCCGGTCAACGAAGTAGTCCGCGAGTACGCGCCTGAGGTACCACGGGACGTTGTGGTACCCCAGCGCCTCCGCAATGGTCCCCCAGGGGATGGTGTTGAAGGCGTTCGCGATGTCCAGCGACACCGCCAACAACACCTCCCCCTGGCCGACCGCCTCTTCCACGCTGTCCCTGAGCCGGGATATCGCGTCCAGGGTCGATCTCTCGCGACGGAACCCGTACTGGCCGTCACTAAGGTTGGGCCCCGCCCCCTCCAGGTGCTCGACGAGACGTGCCGCGAGCACTCGCTCGAGCAGCTTGCTCATCTCGCCGAGCAGGACGATAGGGCGGTAGGCCGACGGCGACTCGGCCGGGCGCCCGTGCTTCTTCAGCAGCACGAGCCGCCCGGTCTTCCATCGTCGCGGGACTCTTCCCGACGACAGACATTCCGACAGCAGGGACAGCGTCTCCTCCTCGAACGCGGGCATCACCAGGGCGACGACCCGCCCAGGGATGCCGTCCGGGCCAGGGGCGCGGTTCCTCAATTTGAGTTTCAGAACCGCGACCCCCAATTCGGCATTGGACACGGGCGGAATCGCCCCGATATCCGCCGGCGTCTGGCTTGGCGCCATCCGCGGTGGGACCCACTCTTCCCGCGCAGGGAAGAGGGAGCTGACGACGTCGCTCACGAAGGAGGGCTCGAGAGACCTAGTGAGCGGGGGCGCCCACGGCCGAAGTTTGTCGTTTACGACTTTGTACGGGCGCCCCCACGGATCTTGGTTGAGTGTGTCGAGCCACTCCTTCCAAGCCGCCTCCTTGGCGGCTCTCATCGCCGAGCGAAAGACCGCCCGGGCGGCCCGGTATGCGGCGAGCAGGACCTCTTCTTGGGCGGGGACCCGTACTCTACGTCCGCGGCTGCGGGTGCACCTTCGCTGGGCTGCGTCACAAGCTGTACGCAGCCCCGCTAAGTGGTCGTTCCACCAGTACACCCTACTCATCGCCGCATCGCAGACGCGAGTGAGCGCACTCTCCAGTCGCTCCGCCCTCGCGTCCACGTCCAGACCCCCATCGACCGCGGCCCAAAATCAGGTTTTTTTTTTTTTTGTTGACGCGGGGAATGCATTTAAGCACCGTCACCCCGCTGCGGGGGCAGCAGGGCGGTGTGTGGGACTCGACGGTCTGGGAACGGACCGTAATACCCACTAAACCACCGCGGTGTTCCGTCTCACCTTAAGCCGGCTCGCAGGGTAGGCCAGAGGTTAAATCACTGCGAGCCGGCAAGGGGCGCCCCGTGATGTTGGGGCTCGCCTCGGGGGGCCAATTAAGTGTCCCCCCGGAGCTCCCTAAGGAGCTGAAGAATCTAGCCCACACCTCCACCGTTCTCGAGCACCTCTCTGAAAGCAGAGAGGGTAGAGAACGGCCGGTGCGGGCGTGCGTAAGTGGGCACCGTCCGGAACACGAGGAGGGTGCCCGTCGTCACGGGTGACCATCGGTGGGCGGAGGTCCCCCGACCTTCCGCCCACGGTCAAGAAACACTAGTCGGGGGCGCGCATGTATTCGGCACGCCGACGCCCCCGAACAGCACGATAGGGGGGGAGCGTCTGTCCAGCACGCTCCCGCTCCCGCAGTGCTTCTCTCTTGGCCGCCATCACCACGCTAGCGAACGTGGCGACGGCGGCCCAACACTGTTGGCTGCCGGCCATGGCTTGCACCACGGCCGGCAGCGACAAATCACCACCAACGATGCCCGTGAGGGCAGAACGCGGCCCGTCCCATGCCATGCACTCGGCAAGGGTGTGGGCCGCTGTGTCGACGACACCGGCCGGGCAGTGACGACACACGGTGTCCGGCTCCACCTTAGGCACCTCACACAGGTACTTGGCAAAACAGCCATGTCCTGTGAGTAGTTGCGTAAGGTGGTACGTCGGCGCACCGTGTGACCTCTCCACCCAGGCCCGTAGGACGGGTCGAACGGCCCCCACGAGCATCGCGCTCGCGGAAGGCGACTCCAATCGCAAGACCCACTCCCGGAAGAGATCGTCGCGAGCCGACTGTCTCCAGCGGTCGATCTCGTCCGGGAGCGGTCGACCTCCATTTCTCCGCACCAGAGCGCTCTCGTCATAAACCTTCTTCAGGACTCCTGCCTCGAGATCCCAAGGGAGGCTTCCGGAAATTAAGCACGCCGCCTCGTAAGAGACGGTGCAGTACGCCCGTGCCGCCCTTTGCGCAAGCACACGTTGCGGGCGCCGCAACAGAGGAATCGTTGCAGCGCCGAGGGCGTCCGCCCAGATAGGCGCTCCGTAGAGCGCCTTGGAGCGCACTACACCGTCGTAAAGACGGCGACACGTGCTACCGGGCCCCCCACGATTGGGGAGCAGCCTCGACAGCCTTCCGGCGTATGAGATCAAATTTGACGACAGACGCCGGAAGTGCTCGGCGAAACCCCACCGACTGTCGAGCACCAGACCAAGATACTTTATGGTCTTCCCGACAGCGATGGGGGTGCCGCTCACCACAATGTGGGAATCTCGAGGGGGCCCTCGCCGAGGCCCGTGAAAAAAGACGGCCTCGGATTTCTCGAGGGCCACTTGGAGTCCGAGCGCCCTGATGCGGCTGACCACCTGGGCTACGCCCGCAGTGGCCAGGACTTTTGCGTCCCGAAAGTCTGGGCCCCGCGCGGTTACCAGGGTATCGTCGGCGTAACAAAGTACGCCGACTCCCCGAAGAGTGGCACCGCGCAGGACCCAATCGTACGCGATGTTCCACAGGAGCGGACCAAGCACCGACCCCTGCGGAACACCGCACGACATTTGCTTGCGGACCACCGCCGACCGGGCCGGATAGGAGATGGCCCGGTCCACGAAGTAGTCCGCAAGGATGCGCCTGAGGTACCACGGGACGTTGTGGTACCTCAGCGCCTCGGCGATGGTCTGCCAGGGGACGGTGTTGAAGGCGTTCGCGATGTCCAGCGACACCGCCAACAACACCTCCCCCCGACCGACCGCCTCTTCGACGCTGTCCCGTAGCCGGGATATGGCGTCCAGGGTCGACCTCCCACGACGGAAACCGTATTGGCCGTCGCTGAGATTGGGCCCCGCCCCATCCAGGTGCCCGACGAGACGCGATGCGAGCACCCGCTCAAACAGCTTGCTCATCTCGTCGAGCAAGACTATGGGGCGGTAGGCCGACGGCGACTCGGCCGGGCGCCCGTGCTTCTTCAACAGCACGAGCCGCCCGGTTTTCCATCGTCGCGGGACCCTCCCCGACGCCAAACACTCCGACAATAGGGACAGCGTCTCCTCCTCGAACGCCGGCATGACGAGGGCGATGACCCGCCCAGGGATGCCGTCCGGGCCGGGGGCGCGGTTCCTCGACTTGAGTTTGAGGACCGCCACCCCGAGTTCGGCTTCGGACACGGGCGGAATGATCGCCTCTGCGTCTGCCGGCGTCTGGCTCGGTGCCATCCGCGGTGGGACCCACTCCTCCCGCTCAGGGAAGAGGGAACTGACGACGTTGTCGACGAAAACTGGCTCGAGAGACCTAGTGAGCGGGGGCGCCCACGGCCGAAGTTTGTCGTTTACGACTTTGTACGGGCGCCCCCACGGATCTTGGTTGAGTGTGTCGAGCCACTCCTTCCAAGCCGCCTCCTTGGCGGCTCTCATCGCCGAGCGAAAGACCGCCCGGGCGGCCCGGTATGCGGCGAGCAGGACCTCTTCTTGGGCGGGGACCCGTACTCTACGTCCGCGGCTGCGGGTGCACCTTCGCTGGGCTGCGTCACAAGCTGTACGCAGCCCCGCTAAGTGGTCGTTCCACCAGTACACCCTACTCATCGCCGCATCGCAGACGCGAGTGAGCGCACTCTCCAGTCGCTCCGCCCTCGCGTCCACGTCCAGACCCCCATCGACCGCGGCCCAAAATCAGGTTAGGTTAGGTTAGGTTAGGTTAGGTTAGGTTTTTTTTTTTTGTTTTTTTTTTTTTTTTTTTTTTTTTTTTTTTTTTTTTTTTTTTTTTTTTTTTTTTTTTTTTGGACGTGGACGTCATGCACTGGGAAATGGTGATTAACCAGTGCACGGCGCCGTACACCCCGTGGCGTCACCCGCAAATACGTCGTTCTGTTATATTCATCTTTCATTCCTATTCCCTTGTACCATTCCATTTCTTCTTTTATGCCTCTCGCACTTTCATTCAACCTTTCATTCTTTTGTGTGTTGGGGATTACTAGGTACACCAGCGCTTTTTTGCATTTATTAAAAAATTTTGAATTTTTACATTTTTCTTACTTCTATTTACATATCTTAAAATTTTTTAACCATCTTAATTTTCTAACAGAGTGTTTTTATAACAATCTTATTATCTATTTATATTAAATCTAAACAATCTTATTTTAATACCAACATTTACTATTTCTTAAAACAATAACAATTTACAATAATCTGTTTTATAACTTGTGCAGATTTTACCTGCTTACACATACTTGGTTCTTATCTATCTATTTATTTATGCTTCTTAATTTAAGCATTTCTATTTTGCTATTTTAGTATAATATAAGGTCAATATTTTACATAATATTGTATTATATTAATTGAGTTCCGCCATTTCTTATATGCGCAATTTTTATTATTCTCTCAGAGTATTTAAGAAATGAGTCTCTATGATGCTTCATCATTATGTGCAGGTTATCCTGACTAAGCGTGACGTTATATTCCTGTTCAAAATTGAAGCGGTCAGTTAAGTGGACTGGGCACTCAAGTAGCAGGTGTATGATGGTTTCGTGTACGTCCGGGTCGCAGGCACACGATGGGCTCGCCTTACACCTGAAACGGTGCAGGTATTCTGCGAACCCACCGTGGCCCGTAAGCAGTTGTGTCGTGGTGCCAGCGACCGGCATCTTGCGGACGATACTGTACGCCTCCACTGCACAAGGGAGGAAAAGCTTGGTGACGGAGGCGGTCGTACCTTCTTTGTACCTCTCATTCCACTCGTGAAGCGTGCGCTGACGCAGAACACGCTTCACGAATGAAACCGGGTACAAACCGTAGTCCGGTGCCTTCTTCAATTTCAGAGCCGCCTCCTTGGCGAGCACGTCGGCTCGCTCATTGCCCTCCAGCCCGGCGTGGGCCTTGACCCAGAATAAGGAAATTTCCTTACCCTAGGCCATGCCTTGCCGAATGGCGGTTCTGGCTTCCACTGCCAGGGGATGGAGGGCATGACGGTTAATCACCGTCAGGAGTGCGGCTCTGCTATCGGAGAAGATGCCGAACGTGGTAGCGCCACGCCTGAGAATCTCACTGGCCGCTCTGCACAGCGCCAGTAGCTCGGCCTGGTAGACGGTGCAGTGCGGCGCGAGAGCAAGTTTGAGGGCCTTGGTTTCGGCCGCGTTATTCCAAAACGATAACGCTGCACCGACCCGGCCCTCAATCTTGCTCCCGTCCGTAAATATTCGAACGTCGAAGTTATTCGAGTTTTGTAGTTGTTCCTCGTCTAGGTTAGGTTAGGTTAGGTTAGGTTAGGTTAGGTTAGGTTAGGTTAGGTTAGGTTAGGTTAGGTTAGGGTAACCTTCCGCCCACGGTCAAAAACACTAGTCGGGGGCGCGCATGTATTCGGCACGCCGACGCCCCCGAACAGCACGATAGGGCGGGAGCGTCTGTCCAGCACGCTCCCGCTCCCGCAGTGCTTCTCTCTTGGCCGCCATCACCACGCTAGCGAACGTGGCGACGGCGGCCCAACACTGTTGGCTGCCGGCCATGGCTTGCACCACGGCCGGCAGCGACAAATCACCACCAACTATGCCCGTGAGGGCAGAACGCGGCCCGTCCCATGCCGTGCATTCGGCAAGGGTGTGGGCCGCTGTGTCGACGACACCGGCCGGGCAGTGACGACACACGGTGTCCGGCTCCACCCTAGGCACCTCACACAGGTACTTGGCGAAACAGCCATGTCCTGTGAGTAGTTGCGTAAGGTGGTACGTCGGCGCACCGTGTGACCTCTCCACCCAGGCCCGCAGGACGGGTCGAACGGCCCCCACGAGCATCGCACTCGCGGAAGGCGACTCCAATCGCAAGGCCCACTCCCGGAAGAGATCGTCGCGAGCCGACTGTCTCCAGCGGTCGATCTCCTCCGGAAGCGGGCGACCACCATTCAGTCGCACCAGGGCGCTCTCGTTATAAACCTTCTTCAGGACTCCTGCCTCGAGATCCCAAGGGAGGCTTCCGGAAATTAAGCACGCCGCCTCGTAAGAGACAGTGCAGTACGCCCGTGCCGCCCTCTGCGCAAGCACTCGCTGCGGGCGCCGCAACAGAGGAATCGTTGTGGCGCTGAGGGCGTCCGCCCAGATAGGCGCTCCGTAGAGCGCCTTGGAGCGTACTACACCGTCGTAAAGACGGCGACACGTGCTACCGGGCCCCCCACTATTGGGGAGCAGCCTCGACAGCCTTCCGGCGTATGAGATCAAATTTGACGACAGACGCCGGAAGTGCTCGGCGAAACCCCACCGACTGTCAAGCACCAGACCAAGATACTTTATGGTCTTCCCGACAGCGATGGGGGTGCCGCTCACCACAATGTGGGAATCTCGAGGGGGCCCTCGCCGAGGCCCGTGAAAAAAGACGGCCTCGGATTTCTCGAGGGCCACTTGGAGTCCGAGCGCCCTGATGCGGCTGACCACCTGGGCTACGCCCGCAGTGGCCAGGACTTTTGCGTCCCGAAAGTCTGGGCCCCGCGCGGTTACCAGGGTATCGTCGGCGTAACAAAGTACGCCGACTCCCCGAAGAGTGGCACCGCGCAGGACCCAATCGTACGCGATGTTCCACAGGAGCGGACCAAGCACCGACCCCTGCGGAACACCGCACGACATTTGCTTGCGGACTAGCGCCGACCGGGCCGGATAGGAGATGGCCCGGTCCACGAAGTAGTCCGCAAGGATGCGCCTGAGGTACCACGGGACATTGTGGTACCTCAGCGCCTCGGCGATGGTCTGCCAGGGGATGGTGTTGAAGGCGTTCGCGATGTCCAGCGAAACCGCCAACAACACCTCCCCCCGACCGACCGCCTCTTCGACGCTGTCCCGTAGCCGGGATATGGCGTCCAGGGTCGACCTCCCACGACGGAAACCGTATTGGCCGTCACTGAGATTGGGCCCCGCCCCATCCAGGTGCCCGACGAGACGCGCCGCGAGCACCCGCTCAAACAGCTTGCTCATCTCGTCGAGCAAGACTATGGGGCGGTAGGCCGACGGCGACTCGGCCGGGCGCCCGTGCTTCTTCAACAGCACGAGCCGCCCGGTTTTCCATCGTCGCGGGACCCTCCCCGACGCCAAACACTCCGACAATAGGGACAGCGTCTCCTCCTCGAACGCCGGCATGACGAGGGCGATGACCCGCCCAGGGATGCCGTCCGGGCCGGGGGCGCGGTTCCTCGACTTGAGTTTGAGGACCGCCACCCCGAGTTCGGCTTCGGACACGGGCGGAATCATCGCCTCTGCGTCTGCCGGCGCCTGGCTCGGTGCCATCCGCGGTGGGACCCACTCCTCCCGCTCAGGGAAGAGGGAACTGACGATGTTGTCGACGAAAACTGGCTCGAGAGACCTGGTGAGCGGAGGCGCCCAAGGCCGGAGTTTTTCACTCACGACCTTGTACGGGCGCCCCCACGGATCTTCATTGAGGCTCTCGAGCCACTCCTCCCAGGCCGCCTTCTTGGCGGCCCTGATGCCCGAGCTGAAGGCCGCTCGGGCCGCCCGGTATGCGGCGTGCAACTCCTCTTCTTGGACGGGATCCCTGACGCTACGACCGCGGCTGCGAGTGCACCTGCGCTGGGCTGCGTGGCATGAAGCACGCAGCCCCGCCAACTCCTCGTTCCACCAGTAAACTCGCCGCCGCGGCTTGATAGGCCCCGCCCTCCGCATCGCCGCATCGCAGACGCGAGTCAGAGCACCGGAAAGCCGCTCAGCCCTCGCGTCCACGTCCGGGCTTTCGTCGACTGCGGCCCATCGCTCCACGATGGCCGCCTCCTTCGCCAGTTCCCGGTCCAGCGTCCGCAGACGCCACCGCGGACCTTCCTCAACCAGGCGGTCCCCGACCGCCGGGGTCCCCAGGCCGGAGTTGACGATGTCGAACCGTATGTAACGATGATCCGACATCGTCTCCTCCCCCCTGACCACCCTCCAGCCACGTGTGCGGTTCGCCAGGCCAGAACTGGCGAAGGACAGGTCGACAATTGACCTGCCCGTTGACCGCACAAACGTGTGGACCGAACCCCGGTTGAGGAGCACCAAGCCGCCCATTCCTCCACCAACTCACCCCGTCCATCGGTCGCCGGAGATCCCCACGCCTGTGAGTGTGCGTTGAAGTCTCCGGCAACCACCAACGGGGTGGGGTGCGCTCCCACCACCAGAGCCCCGACCTCTGCGAGCCACTGCTCATATTCGGCGAGGCTTCTGTTTGGCGAGAAGTACACCCCGATCACTGCAACGTCTCCCAGCAGCGCGAGGACGCAGCCGCGTCCTTTTGATACTCCGCTAAACGCGCCCTGCTGGGAGACGATAGCCACCAACTCGTCGCGGCTTCCCGCCCAGTTATCCCGGCCGAGAACCGCGTACGGTTCGGCGACTACGGCAACATTCGCCTGACACTCCGCGACGGCCTGCATCAAAATATCTTGGGCCGCCGCACAGTGCCCGACGTTGGCCTGCAGGAACGAGTTGGGAGCCATTTAATTTGTGGCGACGTCCATACTCTCCTCCACATTTGTCTGGGTGGGTTGGGGTCCCGCAACCGGCACCACCTTTCGCCCCACACCACCACGACGCCTCCTCCTTTTCGAAGCCGCCAAGCAGGCCTTGGAGCCCAGGCGGTGCGCAGCGGCAGTTCCCGCCGCCGCGCAGATGGGACAATTTGGCTCCGCCAAGCAGCCCGCCGCCTTGTGGCCGGGTTGCCCGCAGCGGAAGCAGAGTGTACTGCGGTCAACTCCCGCAGCGCACCGGGCCCCTACGTGCCCCACCTCCAGACAGCGGAAGCACCGCTGAGGCCTGGACTCCAACAAAACCGCACGAACGCGGGACCAGCCCACCATAAGAGGGCGGCCATCTGTCACCTTTTTGGCCGCTGCGACCGGGCACTTTACCCACGCCGTGCCCTCTCGTCCTGCCTGGCGGACAACGTCTCCACAGACTACGCTGGTGGTGGCGCACCCTCCTACGTCCGCCACCACCTGCGCTATGGCCTCCTTCGTGGCCGTGTCACCGAGGCCGGAGATGCGTAGCTCCGCGCACTTCTCCGGCCTAGCGACGCGGACTTCATCGCCGAGAGCCTCTCTAAGTTTCTCGGCGAGTGCGTCAGCCTTCTGGCTTTTCTCGGCGCCCGCCACCTCAAGGACCCTGCCCCCGGTGGCTGCCGTGCGGAAGCGTAGGCCCTCAATGCCGAGGCTTTTCAAATTAACTTTGCGCTCGGCCTCGGCGAGCTTGGAGGCGTACGTCACGCCCCGTTCCGCCGCGCCCTGCTGCAACGTTATCACTACCGCAGCGGTGCGGGGCGAGCGGAGTTTTGGGGCACGTTTCCCCACGGCAGGCGCTTTGATGGGTGCCGATGCCGACTTCGCAGCCGGAGGCCTGGCCGCTGGTGTCTTCTTGGGGCGCCCAGCCACAACATTCCACGCCTCGGAGGTGGAGGAAGAGGACGGTGTGGGCAGAGTGGACACTGCATCTCGGCGTGCCGCCTCAGCCTCGCGCGCTGCAGCACTCTTCTTCTTTCTTTTCTTCTTCCCCGATGCTGAAGGGGGGGAAGAAGCCGGCAGAACAGCCGGAGGAGCCTCCGTCTCCTCCGGGACGGGGACGCCACGACGATGACGCGGGGCGGCAATGGGGCCACCTTGCCGAAGCAGCGGTGCAGCGGGAGCGCCGACGCTTGAAAGCGATGTCGCAGTGGCGCGAGCGGCGTTACGGGCGTCCGCCTGAAGGGGTGGACGCAGCCGCGGCTCCGGAAGCAGGCGGTCTGAAACGCCGTCGAAGCGCGCGTTGATCATGAACATGATCTCCTCGCGCGACATCGACGGCGGGGCGCTCACCTGCTTCTTCACCGCCTCCAATTCGGCCCGCAGCGCAGCCACCTCACGCTGCAGGCGGACGTTTTCGTCGCTGTCGGTCCGGCCACGCAACTCCCGCACGTGTTCCATTATGGAGCCCGCAGCGCTCCTGAGGCCCTGGACCGACTGTCCCTTCAGTTTGGAGCTCTTGTGGGCGATGGAGCGTATAGACTCCACCGCCTCCTCAACCGCCTTCTCCAGTTGCTCGGCCCTGAGGTCACCCACAGGAGCCGGCATACGCGCCTCGTTTCCTCCGTCCTGAACGGGAGGCTGGAGGAGGAAGGAAAGTCGCCTCTCCTCCCGCCTTCGGAGCTCTTCGGCGAGTTCGTTTTCCGCCTGGAGCTCTAGCTCCCGCTCTTTGGCCGCGACATAGTCGGCCTTCGCCTTTGCGAGGCCCACGTAGTGCCCCGTTGTAGGGGGGCGACCGCGACCTCGTTTAACGGGTTGGCCCCGGGTGTTGTTGGAGCCAACCGACTCCTCGCTGTCCCCCTCCGAGCCTGAGTTCCGGCGCTTGTCAGCGCGCTGCCACAGGCGAGACAGCGGGCTGGGGGACGGGCGAGGCGATACCTCCACCAAAGAAACGACGCTGCTGTCAGACTCCGACAGCAGCACCTCTCCAACCACACCGCCGCGCGGTGCGACGTCACAGCGCGACACCGACACCCGCAGCTCCTTCCGATCTCTAACGCAGCTTCGAGATCGGCTTCGACTCCGGCTTCGGCTCCGGCTTTCGGCTCGACTCAGGGCCCGACTCCGCCTCGGCACTGGGGTACCAGGCCTCTCCTCCTTACTCCCGACATCCTCATTTTGTTTTGGTTTTTTAATTGAAATATCCATAATAAATCCCACGAGAATGAGACGATATACAAGCACTCCCCGGGTGACGCTCATTCCGGGGAGCGGGCTAATACATGCGGAGGTCGCCAAGTATCCGCTGGGTTTTAACGTGCTTTCCTTCACGGATTTTTGTATCGGGTATCACCCTCAGGCCAGCCAATTAAGGCAAGCCGCCTTCGGCCACGTTGCGCCGCACGTACCCTGTAGACCGTGAGACAGGGGTCGTTGCACGACGCAACGTGGCCGGCTACGAGAGGCTGGTCAGGCCTCCCCGATGCGACCTTTCAGTCGCGTCCGTTCCCATGGGCCTTGCAGACCCATACGCCCCGACCCCCTCATGGGGTCCTCTTGCCTGTTAAGGCTCAGCTCAGGTGAGGCCGAGAACGACCCCACCATAGCTCCATAAGGAGCTGACAAACAGCGCGCCGTTGCCGCGACAGAAAAGATAGAAGAACAAAGACAAGAAACGAAAGATGGAAGAATAAACAAGGAGAAAAGAAGAACAAAGAAAACAACAACGACGCCGCGGGCCTTGCAGGCCCGCCATACCACGACCCCCCTCGTGGGGTCAGCTAGCCCTGAAAAGGGCTTGTCGGACTTGGTCAATCGCTACCAGAATCCTCCGAGGAGGACACCAATAACCATTGTCCAGGGTGCACCAGCGTCCCGGCTTCCGTTCCCCCCACCGAAGTAGAAAGGACAAGAAGCAGGGCTAAGCCAACGTGGAGGTTATCCGACCGCACCCCAGGTAAGGTTAGGTTAGGTTAGGTTAGGTTAGGTTAGGTTAGGTTAGGTTTTTTTTTTTTTTTTTTTTTAACGTGGTCGGTGATGCATTTACGCACTTCACCGTCTCGCTGCGGGGGGGAGCGAGACGGCTTCGTGTGGGACTCCCGGCCCTAGGATAGAAAACGGGCCGGACTACCCACTAAAACCTATCCACGGTGTTTCTCCTTCGCCTTAGCCGGGCCGCCGGATAGACAGAAACTGTTAAGCAACGGCGGCCCGGAAAAGGGGCGCTCTTTCGAGCTCAGCACGGAGGGCTGACCCTCCCCCAAACAACATAGAAGCGACGCCCCCGAAACACATAAGGGGCGTCGGACTCCTCAGGGCCTTTGGCGTGAGCGGTGGGCCCCCCGACCCACCGCTCACGGCCCTATCAGTCGGGGGCTTGGGCGTATGCAATACGCCGTCGCCCCCTGACTGGTGCCCGGCGGGGCGGAAGCGTGCGGCCTGCACGCTCCCGTTCCCGCAGGGCCTCTCTCTTTGCCGCCATCACCTCCCGAGCGAAGGAGGCGACGGCGGCCCAACATTCTTCGCTGCCGGCCATAGAGAGAATGACGGCCGGCAGCGAACCTACACTGCCGATGATGCCCGTGAGGGCCAACCTCTGCGTGTCCCAGGCGGCGCACACAGCGAGCGTATGCTGCGCCGTATCTACGGCGCCGCCTGCGCAGTGATGACAAACGGGCTCCGACAGGATCCCCACCACTTCCCACAGGAATTTGGCAAAACAGCCATGACCCGTGAGAAGTTGGGTGAGGAAGTAGGTCGGAGCCCCCTGCGCATGCTCCACCCACTGGCGGAGCACGGGACCGATGGCCCCCACGAGCACTCGGCTCGCGGTCGGAGCCGCACATCTCAAGGCCCATTGCCGGAACAGATCGTCGCGAGCCTCCTGTCTCCAGCGATTGACCTGCTCCGGCAACGGGCGACCTCCTTGTTGTCGCACCATGGCGCCCTCCTCGTAGACCCTCTTAAGGACCCCTGCTTCGAGATCCCAAGGGGGACTTTGTGCCAACAGGCACGCCGCCTCGAAAGACACGGTGCGGTACGCCCGTGCAGCCCTCTGCGCCGTGATCCGCTGCGGTCGTCGCAGCTGGACCACGTTCGCGGCGCTGAGGGCATCCGCCCAAATAGGCGCCCCATAGAGCGCCTTGGAGCGTACCACACCCTCGTAGAGACGGCGGCATGCACTTCCCGGTCCCCCTTTATTGGGGAGCAGCCTACCGAGCATCCCGGCAAACGTCACCAATTTTGGTGAAAGCTGCCGGAAATGCTCGACGAACCCCCACCGGCTGTCGAGCAAGAGACCCAGATATTTAAGGGTCCTCCCGACAGCGATGGAGGTGCCACCCACCACAATTTGGGCATCCCGAGGGGGTCTCATCCGAGGCCCATGGAAGAAGAGGGCCTCGGATTTTTCGAGGGCCACCTTGAGGCCGAGCGCCCTGATGCGACCGACGACCTGTGCCGTGCCCGCAGTGGCGAGCACGGCAGCGTCACGGAAAGTGGGTCCTCGCGCGGTGACTAGGGTGTCGTCGGCGTAACATAATACACCGACTCCCCGAAGAGTAGCACCGCGCAGGACCCAATCGAAACCAATGTTCCACAGGAGCGGGCCCAGCACCGACCCCTGTGGAACGCCACAAGACATTTCCCTGCGGACTACAGCCGACCGGGCCGGAAAGATGATGGCCCGGTCGACAAAGTAGTCCGCAAGGACGCGCCTGAGGTACCACGGGACATTGTGGTACCTCAGCGCTTCGGCGATAGTAGGCCAGGGGAGGGTGTTGAAGGCATTGGCTATGTCGAGCGACACAGCCAACACCAGGTTAGGTTAGGTTAGGTTAGGTTAGGTTAGGTTTTTTTTTTTTTTTTTTTTTTTTTTTTTTTTTTCTTGAGCGCTCCTCTACCGATGGCAGAGCCTATTCTGCATCTAGATTATTTAGCCTAGTCTGCCTAATGAATCGACAGCCCTCTCAGGGCTCACTTCTCTTTACCTAAACTTACACCCGTATTTGCCGGCCACGCCACAGGGCGCATGGACGCCATGCACTGGGAAATGGTGATTAACCAGCGCACGGCGCCGCACACCCCGTGGCGCCGCCCGCAAATACGTCGTTTTGTATTAAATCATCTTTCATTCCAGTTCTCTTATATCATTCTATTTCTTCTTTTATTCCTCTCGCACTTTCATACAACCTTTCATTCTTTTGTGTTGGGGATTTGTAGGGTATACCAGCGCTTTTATATTTATTTAGAAATTTTTATCTTTACATATTCTCTTATATCTATTTTACACTTTCTTAAATCTAACAATCTTAATTTTTTAACAAAGTATTCTTATAATCTCTTATGTATTTATATTTATTTTAGTCTAACAGTCCTAAATATATATTATCTTCTTTTATTACATTAATAACTTTCAGAAAAGATTTTTCTTAAAAAAAATAACACTTTGAACCTTAGGATATTCTTACAGTTTTTATATTTATTTTTACACTTCGTACAAAGTAAACCTTCCTACACCTGTTTAATTCTTATTTTTTATACATTTACATATTCCTTATATTAACGTTTCTTTTTTAATATCTTTATAACGCCCAATATTCCATATGATATTGTCGTATATTGTCTAGTTTCCACCATTTCTTAAATGTGCTATTTTAATTATTTTCTCCGTGTATTTGAGAAACGGTTCTCGAAAATGTTTTAACATTGTGGGCTGGTTAGGTTAGGTTAGGTTAGGTTAGGTTAGGTTAGGTTAGGTTAGGTTAGGTTAGGTTAGGTTAGGTTTTTTTTTTTTTTTTTTTGGTGAGTCAGTTGGTTTTTGGTTTGAGGAGTGGCGCTAATGGTATACGCCTTCTCCTGTAACCGTTTGTAAGTTGATTGTTAGTGAAGTGGTTAGATGTTATGTGCCGTTAAAGTGTTTTAGTTGATTTACGATATAGGTAATGTGGTGGAGGAATGAGTTAAGTGTTTCGGCATCGTTTGTTAATTTAATTAGGACAAGGGGGTCTTGAGGATCGATGTTGTTGTTTTTGCAGATATGTGTAAATGTTAGTCGTGACAGTGCGAATCTGGGGCAGTTATAAATAAGGTGGTGGAAGGTTTGCGAGATTGTGTTGGTGCAAGGACAGAGGTCGTTGTCGGTGATGTGAAATCGAAAGAGGTATGATTTATGGAAGGCATGGTTGGTGAGGAATTGGGTTATTGGAAAGGTGAGTTTGACTTTGGAAAGGAAGTTCGTGAGGTCATGATAGGTAGGAAGGAGTCGCTTGGTGTGGATAGAGCCAGCGGAGTTTTCGTAGAGTTGTTGTGAGGAGGTGAGAAGATTTGTTTTGTGTATGTGTTTTATGTATGAAAGAGGTGTGTGAGAGTGGTCTGGTTGTTTGTGCAGGGAAGCCGCAGCTTTAGCTGCCGTGTCAGCTGCCTCGTTGCCAGGGATCCCGGCATGCGCTTTTACCCAGGCGAATTGTATTTTAATGTTTTGGTTTTTGGCTAAGTGCAATTGGCGGAATATGTTGACTGCGAATTTATTATGGCTGTAGGGATTGGAAAGTTCGAGGAGAGCAGATTTGGAGTCGGAGAAGATGTAGTAAGAGTAGGTTTTAATTTTGTTACTGATTATAAATTGACAGACTTTTTCAATGGCAAGCATTTCTGCTTGGAAAACGGAGCAGGAGGGGTGTAATTTGAATTTTTTAATTGTAGGAGAGGTGGAATGAGGACTATAGGCGACGAAGGCTGCTCCAACAACATCGTCATGCCGACTACCGTCGGTAAAGATGTTACAGTAGTTATCGGTGTGGAGGTCGATGTATTCCTCTGTAGTAAATATTTCCAGAAAGGTTATGGGTTCTCGGAGGGAGGGGTGAAGAAGAGAAGATGGGAGGGAGGGTTTTTCAAGGGGGATGTCAAGAGGAAGGAATGATGAGGCGCCACGAAGTTTAGAAATTTCAATGTCCGAGATGCTTTTAATTTTTTCTGGCAGAGGGGTTAATTGTGCAAGTGTTATAGATGTTATTGTGCTGTTGGTTCGGAAGCCGTGGATTATCTTAATGGCGAATAATCGTTGGAGGGAAAGTAGTTGTTTATTTACAGTTTTGTATTCCAGGGCACTGGACCAGACAGATGCGGCGTAAGAGATGATGGGGGTGATGACTTGATCGTAGATTATGCGGATATTGTCGGAGTGGATGCCCCAAGTGGGTCTAGTAAAAATGAGTAGTTTATAGAAAATTTGTTTTGCTTTTTCGATTATGTAATTAGTGTGTTTAATAAATTTTAATTTATCGTCAATAACGATTCCTAAATATTTAAGTTCTTTTGAGAATTTTAGCTTTGTGTTATTCATATGGATGTTAAGTTTTGTTGATTTATTGGTGAAGCCTATGATGGTTGTTTTTTCTGGTCCAAAGTGAAGTTTGACATTTTTACCCCATTCATTAATTTGGTGCAGTGCAAGGTTAGTAGCATTTTCTAGAGTGGTGACATCGGAAGAGTGTACTGTAAGAAGGACATCATCAGCGAATGCTTGTATGTGGCAGTTATCTGAAAGGGGGAGGTCGAGGAGCTCGTCCATGATGAGGTTCCACATGGTAGGACCACAGACGGAGCCCTGGATGCAGCCGCGAGTCATGTTTTTGGTGGTTTCGATGTCAGAGAAGGTAAGTCCCACTGTTCTGTTAGTTATGTAACTAATCAGAATGTTATATAAGTTGCTCGGGCAGTTGTAATGTCGCAGTTTAATAAATATAGCAGGCCACCAAGCATTATCAAAAGCTGCCTTTATGTCCAGTGATATTGCAATTACGTGTTCACCGTGTGATTTATAGGATTTAATAGCATGGACAGCGTTTGAGATGGCCTGGGAGGTGGAGACTTGCTGTTTAAAGCCAAACTGTTTATTATTATTAAGGTTGTTGACGTTAAGGTGGTAAGTGAGGCGATCTATTATCAGTCTTTCTAGCAGTTTGCCAAATACATTAATGAGACCAATGGGACGGAATGAGGTTAAATGAGTATAATTATTTTTATTAGGTTTAGGAATGATTTTAACAACGGCATGTTTCCATGGTAACGGGAAGTAGGTTAATTCAAGGCATCTATTGTAAATTTTAGTTAGATAATCGGGAAATTGATTGGCGAACTGTAGGCAAATATCTGCGGTTAGGTGGTCAACGCCAGGTGCCTTTTTGTGGCTCATATGATTTAGGCCATTCAGAACTTCGGTTGTGGTAAAAGGAGGTTCAGATGGAGTGAGAAGAGGTTGATTCATTGAGGATCTGATCGATTGTTGTGAAGGGGTAAGGTCGATGGTGTCTGCAGGGAAGAAGTTGTCCATGAGGGCATTAGTAGTGTCCAAGGCGTCGGTGGAATAGGTGCCGTCGTTGAGAAGAAGGGTGGATGGTGGTTGTGTAAGAGGTTTTGTTTTGATGATTCGATTAGTGACTGACCAGACGTTTTCTTTAACTTGTTGGTTGCAAAATTCTTTGAAATGTTGTGTGGATGTGGCACAGAAGGCTTCGGAGTAAGTTTTTCTAGCAATTTCTCTTTCAGCGATAACCTCATTGAGGGGAAGACCACGTCGTTTGTATCGGGAGAGTTTATGGTGTGTCCGGAGTACATTGCCTTTAAGCTCTTGCAGGTGGTCATTCCAAAAAGGGGTTTTTTTTGGCGCGCCGCGAGCTCGAGGTAGAATAATATCGCAGGCGTGTTGAATGGCTTTTGTGACATCATCCACAAGGGTGTCGAGATCATGTGTGTTATATTCGTTGATATTCTCGATGGAAGGCAGTCTCTCACGGATCACATCAGTGAACCTGTTAATAATTCTATCCCATGATATAGTTGCGGTGTTATAGTTATATGTAGAAAGCTTTTTAGCTTTAGTGAAGCGTGTGTTGGTAAATGAGACATGAAAGGTGATCGGATTATGGTCTGAACTAGGGGTTAAGTTGAGATCAACCATCCAGTTGGTAATGTTTATGGATGAGCGGTTGCTTGCTAGTGTGAGATCAATAATCGATTCACGTGGTTGATTGTGGGTTACGGTCTGAAAAGTGGGTGTGTGTCCTTCATTTTTGATTATTAAGTCGTTGTTGGTGACAAAATCTGCAATTAAGTCTCCTCTGCTATTGCATCTGTTTGAGCCCCACCAATGGTGCCATCCATTAAAATCACCACAGATAAGGAAGGTGGAGTTGCGGTTGTGGTTGATGAATACCTCAAGGGTGTTAAGAGTGTTGTAAGGATCATTGCGGGGTTCGATATACACAGAAACAAGGAGAATTTGGTGATTTGTGAGACTGTCTTTACACTGAACGATGCACACATTAGAATTGGAGTGACTGGTGATGCCTAATGATGAGGAGATGTTTTTGCGGATGGCTATGGCTGCATGGGTGGGTCGTGAGGTAGGAAATTGATAGAGTGTATACATCGGGTTATCGAGTTTCATGCGCTCGTTTGTTCCTGTGTAGGGTTCCGTGATGAATGCAAAGTCAGGTTTGTTGTTATTTAGGTACACGCAAAGTTCATGTAAAGCATTTCTGCTTTTACCAAGGTTAATTTGTATGGCGTTGGGTTTCAAGATTGTTGATGAGTTAGACAGGATGTTGGATGTATTATCGTGTGTGCTACTACTAATACTACTATGGTCCATAATCAGTCCTGGAACGAGTGCGTGCAGTCATATAGATTTTCCTTGGGCAGGTATTTGAAGTCGCACTGTGGTCTAATTTATCATGACTCTTGTTGCCTTTTTCTTGTTGAACTTTGCAATTGTAACATTTAGATTTTGTGAGGTCGTTCTTGTTAGTGCAGTCTTTGTACTCGTGACCAGAGTCAGAGCAATGGGAGCAGTTAATTTCTTCAGAAGTGCAGTGGTTGCGAGTGTGTCCGAATTTCAAGCATTTGAAGCATTGTAAAAGAGGAGTGAACTCCTCCAAATGGACTTTTTGATGGTCCACATTTAGCTTTTGTAGGTTGACGATAGTGCGCCAAAGTGGCGGAGATACCATAAAGACGGCGTTGTAAAGGGACCTATTTCTGTTTCCTCGTTTGAATTTAAAGATGATTTCGTCGGTGTTAAAGTTGTTTTGTTTTGTTATTGTTTCTGTTAGTAGTTCTAATGGGATGGAGTTGGAAATGCCTTTAACTATTATCATTGGTTGCAATTTTTTGCCAGGTTCGGCCTGAAGGTTGGTGGTTTTGTTAATTTTAGTAAGGGCAAGGTCCCTTTGCTCTGTTGTGTCGAATTCAACGCGAATCTTATTATTGCTGACGTTGGTAGTCCTGGAGGGCGCAAAGTTAGTGTCCTTGAAGGTAACACGCTGCCGGAAGTGTTGTAGAGTTTCAGTAGAACTTTGCACGTTGCTGGTGGAGGTGACGATTAGGGAGGGTTTGGTGGAGGGAATTTTGGGGGTTTTAGGGCGCGCGGGGGAAGTGAGGACCGAAGAGTAGAGGGGTTGGGTGGGGTTAACTGCATTATTCGGTATTTGTCTCATTTGTTTCACCGTGCTACAGACATCCCTAAGCTGTTGTTTGACTGGCATGAGTTCAGTGACCAGATGGTTTTTTATAACGGAGGTGATAGTGGAGATGAAATTGCTACTCAAGCCCTCACAAGATTCATCGTTTGGAATGAAGTTTGTCGTAGGGGTTGGGTTGACTGGAGAGGCCATAAGGTGTAACTTCTGTAGGTCACTAATGGTGTCAAAGATTTGAAGGATCGCCGCCCTGTCCTCCTTCTTCAGGCTTTTGCCTCTGGTGAGCAGATTACGTGCGGTTTTAATATTTTGAGTCAGCTTATTGTGAAATTCAGCAGTAGGTGAGTCGGTAAAAGATGATAGTGAGGGGGATTGAGGGGAAATAGGAGGAGGTGAACGCGGTCTTAAAAGGGTAGGGACAGATGTATTGAGTTGATCACAGTTGGAGGATAAGGGAATGAGGGGCTGAGAAAGTGGAAGTGGGGGGGCAACGGGTTGAGAGAGTATGGGGCAAGTGGGGAATGAAGGTTGAGTGCTAGTTTCAGAGCTCTCATCGTTTGAGAGTGCTAATCCTGCCACTGTAAAGGTGCAGTCTAAATTAGTTTTTTCCGGTGGTTTCCCTGGCGGTACTGCTTGTGGCCGAAGCTTCCTCATGGGTTGGGGGCTCTTAAAAAGCGCCATAGTGGTTTAACAACAAATTGAACAGAGAAAACAGATAGACGAATGTAAGTAAAATGACCTTCGAAATAAGTATAAGTTAATATATATATATATATATTATGTATATTTGCAGTCAAAACGAGAAGATTAAAGTTAAAGAATTTATAATTATAATAATAAAATAAACAAAAAAAAATTGTAGTCTGTCTTTTGGTCTATTTTACCTACGGCGACCTTCCAGTGCTCCGGATTGAGAGTCTAGGTCCCTGAACGAGAAAACAGGGCGGGTGGGCGGGCGATCGCACGCAGTTTTTTGCGATTTTCTCGGAAACTATAAGACCTAGAAAAATAAATGATACGTCTAAAGATAGGTATTTAGACGGGCTATATTGTGACGTAATAATAATATTTGGTGTAGTATAAAAAATTGAAATTATAGCACTTTGACTGTTTTTGAGGCACCAAGTGTACCACAAAAGTGAAATTTAATACAACTAAATATCAACCTTTGTCAACAAACGGGGTGTCCAGAGAAAGGTATTGAGATGAACTTTAATATGAGATAATAAAAAGTCTAGGTCTAGAACAAAATTTGGATTAAACAATTCTGAAACTACTATTTGGTACACCAAGTGCACCGCGAAATGAAGATTTCTGCAGCTAAATATGAGTTTTTACTATTGAAGTCTGTACCGCCAGAAAGCGCCTCTGGAGAGGTATCTAGCGGTATAGATGATTTGTTTAAAATTTGAGGTTTTATTTGTAAAATTTACGGTTTTATATGAAAAGTTAGGGTTAGGTTAGGTAAATATTTTTAAAAACGAGCGAATCCGGGCGAACGTTATATGTATGTAACGGGTGCGACAAGAAGATGTCAAAACTGTAAAAAATATCGATGTAGGTCAAAAACTGAGAGAGTTATGCTGTCAAGAAGGTTAAAAATTCGTTGATATTTCGCTACAAGTGTTCCTCTAAGGTGGATTTTGAGAAATTTCTATGGTAGCTTTATATAATGCAACACGCAGTTTCCTGCGATTTTCTCGGAAACTATAAGACCTAGAAAAATAAATGATACGTCTAAAGATAGGTATTTAGACGGGCTATATTGTGACGTAATAATAATATTTGGTGTAGTATAAAAAATTGAAATTATAGCACTTTGACTGTTTTTGAGGCACCAAGTGTACCACAAAAGTGAAATTTAATACAACTAAATATCAACCTTTGTCAACAAACGGGGTGTCCAGAGAAAGGTATTGAGATGAACTTTAATATGAGATAATAAAAAGTCTAGGTCTAGAACAAAATTTGGATTAAACAATTCTGAAACTACTATTTGGTACACCAAGTGCACCGCGAAATGAAGATTTCTGCAGCTAAATATGAGTTTTTACTATTGAAGTCTGTACCGCCAGAAAGCGCCTCTGGAGAGGTATCTAGCGGTATAGATGATTTGTTTAAAATTTGAGGTTTTATTTGTAAAATTTACGGTTTTATATGAAAAGTTAGGGTTAGGTTAGGTAAATATTTTTAAAAACGAGCGAATCCGGGCGAACGTTATATGTATGTAACGGGTGCGACAAGAAGATGTCAAAACTGTAAAAAATATCGATGTAGGTCAAAAACTGAGAGAGTTATGCTGTCAAGAAGGTTAAAAATTCGTTGATATTTCGCTACAAGTGTTCCTCTAAGGTGGATTTTGAGAAATTTCTATGGTAGCTTTATATAATGCAACACGCAGTTTCCTGCGATTTTCTCGGAAACTATAAGACCTAGAAAAATAAATGATACGTCTAAAGATAGGTATTTAGACGGGCTATATTGTGACGTAATAATAATATTTGGTGTAGTATAAAAAATTGAAATTATAGCACTTTGACTGTTTTTGAGGCACCAAGTGTACCACAAAAGTGAAATTTAATACAACTAAATATCAACCTTTGTCAACAAACGGGGTGTCCAGAGAAAGGTATTGAGATGAACTTTAATATGAGATAATAAAAAGTCTAGGTCTAGAACAAAATTTGGATTAAACAATTCTGAAACTACTATTTGGTACACCAAGTGCACCGCGAAATGAAGATTTCTGCAGCTAAATATGAGTTTTTACTATTGAAGTCTGTACCGCCAGAAAGCGCCTCTGGAGAGGTATCTAGCGGTATAGATGATTTGTTTAAAATTTGAGGTTTTATTTGTAAAATTTACGGTTTTATATGAAAAGTTAGGGTTAGGTTAGGTAAATATTTTTAAAAACGAGCGAATCCGGGCGAACGTTATATGTATGTAACGGGTGCGACAAGAAGATGTCAAAACTGTAAAAAATATCGATGTAGGTCAAAAACTGAGAGAGTTATGCTGTCAAGAAGGTTAAAAATTCGTTGATATTTCGCTACAAGTGTTCCTCTAAGGTGGATTTTGAGAAATTTCTATGGTAGCTTTATATAATGCAACACGCAGTTTCCTGCGATTTTCTCGGAAACTATAAGACCTAGAAAAATAAATGATACGTCTAAAGATAGGTATTTAGACGGGCTATATTGTGACGTAATAATAATATTTGGTGTAGTATAAAAAATTGAAATTATAGCACTTTGACTGTTTTTGAGGCACCAAGTGTACCACAAAAGTGAAATTTAATACAACTAAATATCAACCTTTGTCAACAAACGGGGTGTCCAGAGAAAGGTATTGAGATGAACTTTAATATGAGATAATAAAAAGTCTAGGTCTAGAACAAAATTTGGATTAAACAATTCTGAAACTACTATTTGGTACACCAAGTGCACCGCGAAATGAAGATTTCTGCAGCTAAATATGAGTTTTTACTATTGAAGTCTGTACCGCCAGAAAGCGCCTCTGGAGAGGTATCTAGCGGTATAGATGATTTGTTTAAAATTTGAGGTTTTATTTGTAAAATTTACGGTTTTATATGAAAAGTTAGGGTTAGGTTAGGTAAATATTTTTAAAAACGAGCGAATCCGGGCGAACGTTATATGTATGTAACGGGTGCGACAAGAAGATGTCAAAACTGTAAAAAATATCGATGTAGGTCAAAAACTGAGAGAGTTATGCTGTCAAGAAGGTTAAAAATTCGTTGATATTTCGCTACAAGTGTTCCTCTAAGGTGGATTTTGAGAAATTTCTATGGTAGCTTTATATAATGCAACACGCAGTTTCCTGCGATTTTCTCGGAAACTATAAGACCTAGAAAAATAAATGATACGTCTAAAGATAGGTATTTAGACGGGCTATATTGTGACGTAATAATAATATTTGGTGTAGTATAAAAAATTGAAATTATAGCACTTTGACTGTTTTTGAGGCACCAAGTGTACCACAAAAGTGAAATTTAATACAACTAAATATCAACCTTTGTCAACAAACGGGGTGTCCAGAGAAAGGTATTGAGATGAACTTTAATATGAGATAATAAAAAGTCTAGGTCTAGAACAAAATTTGGATTAAACAATTCTGAAACTACTATTTGGTACACCAAGTGCACCGCGAAATGAAGATTTCTGCAGCTAAATATGAGTTTTTACTATTGAAGTCTGTACCGCCAGAAAGCGCCTCTGGAGAGGTATCTAGCGGTATAGATGATTTGTTTAAAATTTGAGGTTTTATTTGTAAAATTTACGGTTTTATATGAAAAGTTAGGGTTAGGTTAGGTAAATATTTTTAAAAACGAGCGAATCCGGGCGAACGTTATATGTATGTAACGGGTGCGACAAGAAGATGTCAAAACTGTAAAAAATATCGATGTAGGTCAAAAACTGAGAGAGTTATGCTGTCAAGAAGGTTAAAAATTCGTTGATATTTCGCTACAAGTGTTCCTCTAAGGTGGATTTTGAGAAATTTCTATGGTAGCTTTATATAATGCAACACGCAGTTTCCTGCGATTTTCTCGGAAACTATAAGACCTAGAAAAATAAATGATACGTCTAAAGATAGGTATTTAGACGGGCTATATTGTGACGTAATAATAATATTTGGTGTAGTATAAAAAATTGAAATTATAGCACTTTGACTGTTTTTGAGGCACCAAGTGTACCACAAAAGTGAAATTTAATACAACTAAATATCAACCTTTGTCAACAAACGGGGTGTCCAGAGAAAGGTATTGAGATGAACTTTAATATGAGATAATAAAAAGTCTAGGTCTAGAACAAAATTTGGATTAAACAATTCTGAAACTACTATTTGGTACACCAAGTGCACCGCGAAATGAAGATTTCTGCAGCTAAATATGAGTTTTTACTATTGAAGTCTGTACCGCCAGAAAGCGCCTCTGGAGAGGTATCTAGCGGTATAGATGATTTGTTTAAAATTTGAGGTTTTATTTGTAAAATTTACGGTTTTATATGAAAAGTTAGGGTTAGGTTAGGTAAATATTTTTAAAAACGAGCGAATCCGGGCGAACGTTATATGTATGTAACGGGTGCGACAAGAAGATGTCAAAACTGTAAAAAATATCGATGTAGGTCAAAAACTGAGAGAGTTATGCTGTCAAGAAGGTTAAAAATTCGTTGATATTTCGCTACAAGTGTTCCTCTAAGGTGGATTTTGAGAAATTTCTATGGTAGCTTTATATAATGCAACACGCAGTTTCCTGCGATTTTCTCGGAAACTATAAGACCTAGAAAAATAAATGATACGTCTAAAGATAGGTATTTAGACGGGCTATATTGTGACGTAATAATAATATTTGGTGTAGTATAAAAAATTGAAATTATAGCACTTTGACTGTTTTTGAGGCACCAAGTGTACCACAAAAGTGAAATTTAATACAACTAAATATCAACCTTTGTCAACAAACGGGGTGTCCAGAGAAAGGTATTGAGATGAACTTTAATATGAGATAATAAAAAGTCTAGGTCTAGAACAAAATTTGGATTAAACAATTCTGAAACTACTATTTGGTACACCAAGTGCACCGCGAAATGAAGATTTCTGCAGCTAAATATGAGTTTTTACTATTGAAGTCTGTACCGCCAGAAAGCGCCTCTGGAGAGGTATCTAGCGGTATAGATGATTTGTTTAAAATTTGAGGTTTTATTTGTAAAATTTACGGTTTTATATGAAAAGTTAGGGTTAGGTTAGGTAAATATTTTTAAAAACGAGCGAATCCGGGCGAACGTTATATGTATGTAACGGGTGCGACAAGAAGATGTCAAAACTGTAAAAAATATCGATGTAGGTCAAAAACTGAGAGAGTTATGCTGTCAAGAAGGTTAAAAATTCGTTGATATTTCGCTACAAGTGTTCCTCTAAGGTGGATTTTGAGAAATTTCTATGGTAGCTTTATATAATGCAACACGCAGTTTCCTGCGATTTTCTCGGAAACTATAAGACCTAGAAAAATAAATGATACGTCTAAAGATAGGTATTTAGACGGGCTATATTGTGACGTAATAATAATATTTGGTGTAGTATAAAAAATTGAAATTATAGCACTTTGACTGTTTTTGAGGCACCAAGTGTACCACAAAAGTGAAATTTAATACAACTAAATATCAACCTTTGTCAACAAACGGGGTGTCCAGAGAAAGGTATTGAGATGAACTTTAATATGAGATAATAAAAAGTCTAGGTCTAGAACAAAATTTGGATTAAACAATTCTGAAACTACTATTTGGTACACCAAGTGCACCGCGAAATGAAGATTTCTGCAGCTAAATATGAGTTTTTACTATTGAAGTCTGTACCGCCAGAAAGCGCCTCTGGAGAGGTATCTAGCGGTATAGATGATTTGTTTAAAATTTGAGGTTTTATTTGTAAAATTTACGGTTTTATATGAAAAGTTAGGGTTAGGTTAGGTAAATATTTTTAAAAACGAGCGAATCCGGGCGAACGTTATATGTATGTAACGGGTGCGACAAGAAGATGTCAAAACTGTAAAAAATATCGATGTAGGTCAAAAACTGAGAGAGTTATGCTGTCAAGAAGGTTAAAAATTCGTTGATATTTCGCTACAAGTGTTCCTCTAAGGTGGATTTTGAGAAATTTCTATGGTAGCTTTATATAATGCAACACGCAGTTTCCTGCGATTTTCTCGGAAACTATAAGACCTAGAAAAATAAATGATACGTCTAAAGATAGGTATTTAGACGGGCTATATTGTGACGTAATAATAATATTTGGTGTAGTATAAAAAATTGAAATTATAGCACTTTGACTGTTTTTGAGGCACCAAGTGTACCACAAAAGTGAAATTTAATACAACTAAATATCAACCTTTGTCAACAAACGGGGTGTCCAGAGAAAGGTATTGAGATGAACTTTAATATGAGATAATAAAAAGTCTAGGTCTAGAACAAAATTTGGATTAAACAATTCTGAAACTACTATTTGGTACACCAAGTGCACCGCGAAATGAAGATTTCTGCAGCTAAATATGAGTTTTTACTATTGAAGTCTGTACCGCCAGAAAGCGCCTCTGGAGAGGTATCTAGCGGTATAGATGATTTGTTTAAAATTTGAGGTTTTATTTGTAAAATTTACGGTTTTATATGAAAAGTTAGGGTTAGGTTAGGTAAATATTTTTAAAAACGAGCGAATCCGGGCGAACGTTATATGTATGTAACGGGTGCGACAAGAAGATGTCAAAACTGTAAAAAATATCGATGTAGGTCAAAAACTGAGAGAGTTATGCTGTCAAGAAGGTTAAAAATTCGTTGATATTTCGCTACAAGTGTTCCTCTAAGGTGGATTTTGAGAAATTTCTATGGTAGCTTTATATAATGCAACACGCAGTTTCCTGCGATTTTCTCGGAAACTATAAGACCTAGAAAAATAAATGATACGTCTAAAGATAGGTATTTAGACGGGCTATATTGTGACGTAATAATAATATTTGGTGTAGTATAAAAAATTGAAATTATAGCACTTTGACTGTTTTTGAGGCACCAAGTGTACCACAAAAGTGAAATTTAATACAACTAAATATCAACCTTTGTCAACAAACGGGGTGTCCAGAGAAAGGTATTGAGATGAACTTTAATATGAGATAATAAAAAGTCTAGGTCTAGAACAAAATTTGGATTAAACAATTCTGAAACTACTATTTGGTACACCAAGTGCACCGCGAAATGAAGATTTCTGCAGCTAAATATGAGTTTTTACTATTGAAGTCTGTACCGCCAGAAAGCGCCTCTGGAGAGGTATCTAGCGGTATAGATGATTTGTTTAAAATTTGAGGTTTTATTTGTAAAATTTACGGTTTTATATGAAAAGTTAGGGTTAGGTTAGGTAAATATTTTTAAAAACGAGCGAATCCGGGCGAACGTTATATGTATGTAACGGGTGCGACAAGAAGATGTCAAAACTGTAAAAAATATCGATGTAGGTCAAAAACTGAGAGAGTTATGCTGTCAAGAAGGTTAAAAATTCGTTGATATTTCGCTACAAGTGTTCCTCTAAGGTGGATTTTGAGAAATTTCTATGGTAGCTTTATATAATGCAACACGCAGTTTCCTGCGATTTTCTCGGAAACTATAAGACCTAGAAAAATAAATGATACGTCTAAAGATAGGTATTTAGACGGGCTATATTGTGACGTAATAATAATATTTGGTGTAGTATAAAAAATTGAAATTATAGCACTTTGACTGTTTTTGAGGCACCAAGTGTACCACAAAAGTGAAATTTAATACAACTAAATATCAACCTTTGTCAACAAACGGGGTGTCCAGAGAAAGGTATTGAGATGAACTTTAATATGAGATAATAAAAAGTCTAGGTCTAGAACAAAATTTGGATTAAACAATTCTGAAACTACTATTTGGTACACCAAGTGCACCGCGAAATGAAGATTTCTGCAGCTAAATATGAGTTTTTACTATTGAAGTCTGTACCGCCAGAAAGCGCCTCTGGAGAGGTATCTAGCGGTATAGATGATTTGTTTAAAATTTGAGGTTTTATTTGTAAAATTTACGGTTTTATATGAAAAGTTAGGGTTAGGTTAGGTAAATATTTTTAAAAACGAGCGAATCCGGGCGAACGTTATATGTATGTAACGGGTGCGACAAGAAGATGTCAAAACTGTAAAAAATATCGATGTAGGTCAAAAACTGAGAGAGTTATGCTGTCAAGAAGGTTAAAAATTCGTTGATATTTCGCTACAAGTGTTCCTCTAAGGTGGATTTTGAGAAATTTCTATGGTAGCTTTATATAATGCAACACGCAGTTTCCTGCGATTTTCTCGGAAACTATAAGACCTAGAAAAATAAATGATACGTCTAAAGATAGGTATTTAGACGGGCTATATTGTGACGTAATAATAATATTTGGTGTAGTATAAAAAATTGAAATTATAGCACTTTGACTGTTTTTGAGGCACCAAGTGTACCACAAAAGTGAAATTTAATACAACTAAATATCAACCTTTGTCAACAAACGGGGTGTCCAGAGAAAGGTATTGAGATGAACTTTAATATGAGATAATAAAAAGTCTAGGTCTAGAACAAAATTTGGATTAAACAATTCTGAAACTACTATTTGGTACACCAAGTGCACCGCGAAATGAAGATTTCTGCAGCTAAATATGAGTTTTTACTATTGAAGTCTGTACCGCCAGAAAGCGCCTCTGGAGAGGTATCTAGCGGTATAGATGATTTGTTTAAAATTTGAGGTTTTATTTGTAAAATTTACGGTTTTATATGAAAAGTTAGGGTTAGGTTAGGTAAATATTTTTAAAAACGAGCGAATCCGGGCGAACGTTATATGTATGTAACGGGTGCGACAAGAAGATGTCAAAACTGTAAAAAATATCGATGTAGGTCAAAAACTGAGAGAGTTATGCTGTCAAGAAGGTTAAAAATTCGTTGATATTTCGCTACAAGTGTTCCTCTAAGGTGGATTTTGAGAAATTTCTATGGTAGCTTTATATAATGCAACACGCAGTTTCCTGCGATTTTCTCGGAAACTATAAGACCTAGAAAAATAAATGATACGTCTAAAGATAGGTATTTAGACGGGCTATATTGTGACGTAATAATAATATTTGGTGTAGTATAAAAAATTGAAATTATAGCACTTTGACTGTTTTTGAGGCACCAAGTGTACCACAAAAGTGAAATTTAATACAACTAAATATCAACCTTTGTCAACAAACGGGGTGTCCAGAGAAAGGTATTGAGATGAACTTTAATATGAGATAATAAAAAGTCTAGGTCTAGAACAAAATTTGGATTAAACAATTCTGAAACTACTATTTGGTACACCAAGTGCACCGCGAAATGAAGATTTCTGCAGCTAAATATGAGTTTTTACTATTGAAGTCTGTACCGCCAGAAAGCGCCTCTGGAGAGGTATCTAGCGGTATAGATGATTTGTTTAAAATTTGAGGTTTTATTTGTAAAATTTACGGTTTTATATGAAAAGTTAGGGTTAGGTTAGGTAAATATTTTTAAAAACGAGCGAATCCGGGCGAACGTTATATGTATGTAACGGGTGCGACAAGAAGATGTCAAAACTGTAAAAAATATCGATGTAGGTCAAAAACTGAGAGAGTTATGCTGTCAAGAAGGTTAAAAATTCGTTGATATTTCGCTACAAGTGTTCCTCTAAGGTGGATTTTGAGAAATTTCTATGGTAGCTTTATATAATGCAACACGCAGTTTCCTGCGATTTTCTCGGAAACTATAAGACCTAGAAAAATAAATGATACGTCTAAAGATAGGTATTTAGACGGGCTATATTGTGACGTAATAATAATATTTGGTGTAGTATAAAAAATTGAAATTATAGCACTTTGACTGTTTTTGAGGCACCAAGTGTACCACAAAAGTGAAATTTAATACAACTAAATATCAACCTTTGTCAACAAACGGGGTGTCCAGAGAAAGGTATTGAGATGAACTTTAATATGAGATAATAAAAAGTCTAGGTCTAGAACAAAATTTGGATTAAACAATTCTGAAACTACTATTTGGTACACCAAGTGCACCGCGAAATGAAGATTTCTGCAGCTAAATATGAGTTTTTACTATTGAAGTCTGTACCGCCAGAAAGCGCCTCTGGAGAGGTATCTAGCGGTATAGATGATTTGTTTAAAATTTGAGGTTTTATTTGTAAAATTTACGGTTTTATATGAAAAGTTAGGGTTAGGTTAGGTAAATATTTTTAAAAACGAGCGAATCCGGGCGAACGTTATATGTATGTAACGGGTGCGACAAGAAGATGTCAAAACTGTAAAAAATATCGATGTAGGTCAAAAACTGAGAGAGTTATGCTGTCAAGAAGGTTAAAAATTCGTTGATATTTCGCTACAAGTGTTCCTCTAAGGTGGATTTTGAGAAATTTCTATGGTAGCTTTATATAATGCAACACGCAGTTTCCTGCGATTTTCTCGGAAACTATAAGACCTAGAAAAATAAATGATACGTCTAAAGATAGGTATTTAGACGGGCTATATTGTGACGTAATAATAATATTTGGTGTAGTATAAAAAATTGAAATTATAGCACTTTGACTGTTTTTGAGGCACCAAGTGTACCACAAAAGTGAAATTTAATACAACTAAATATCAACCTTTGTCAACAAACGGGGTGTCCAGAGAAAGGTATTGAGATGAACTTTAATATGAGATAATAAAAAGTCTAGGTCTAGAACAAAATTTGGATTAAACAATTCTGAAACTACTATTTGGTACACCAAGTGCACCGCGAAATGAAGATTTCTGCAGCTAAATATGAGTTTTTACTATTGAAGTCTGTACCGCCAGAAAGCGCCTCTGGAGAGGTATCTAGCGGTATAGATGATTTGTTTAAAATTTGAGGTTTTATTTGTAAAATTTACGGTTTTATATGAAAAGTTAGGGTTAGGTTAGGTAAATATTTTTAAAAACGAGCGAATCCGGGCGAACGTTATATGTATGTAACGGGTGCGACAAGAAGATGTCAAAACTGTAAAAAATATCGATGTAGGTCAAAAACTGAGAGAGTTATGCTGTCAAGAAGGTTAAAAATTCGTTGATATTTCGCTACAAGTGTTCCTCTAAGGTGGATTTTGAGAAATTTCTATGGTAGCTTTATATAATGCAACACGCAGTTTCCTGCGATTTTCTCGGAAACTATAAGACCTAGAAAAATAAATGATACGTCTAAAGATAGGTATTTAGACGGGCTATATTGTGACGTAATAATAATATTTGGTGTAGTATAAAAAATTGAAATTATAGCACTTTGACTGTTTTTGAGGCACCAAGTGTACCACAAAAGTGAAATTTAATACAACTAAATATCAACCTTTGTCAACAAACGGGGTGTCCAGAGAAAGGTATTGAGATGAACTTTAATATGAGATAATAAAAAGTCTAGGTCTAGAACAAAATTTGGATTAAACAATTCTGAAACTACTATTTGGTACACCAAGTGCACCGCGAAATGAAGATTTCTGCAGCTAAATATGAGTTTTTACTATTGAAGTCTGTACCGCCAGAAAGCGCCTCTGGAGAGGTATCTAGCGGTATAGATGATTTGTTTAAAATTTGAGGTTTTATTTGTAAAATTTACGGTTTTATATGAAAAGTTAGGGTTAGGTTAGGTAAATATTTTTAAAAACGAGCGAATCCGGGCGAACGTTATATGTATGTAACGGGTGCGACAAGAAGATGTCAAAACTGTAAAAAATATCGATGTAGGTCAAAAACTGAGAGAGTTATGCTGTCAAGAAGGTTAAAAATTCGTTGATATTTCGCTACAAGTGTTCCTCTAAGGTGGATTTTGAGAAATTTCTATGGTAGCTTTATATAATGCAACACGCA
Source organism: Nudaria mundana (assembly GCA_963556515.1). Classification (NCBI taxonomy): domain Eukaryota; kingdom Metazoa; phylum Arthropoda; class Insecta; order Lepidoptera; family Erebidae; genus Nudaria; species Nudaria mundana. The sequence continues at coordinate 5,913 of OY748291.1, read as the reverse complement.
GTTTCCTGCGATTTTCTCGGAAACTATAAGACCTAGAAAAATAAATGATACGTCTAAAGATAGGTATTTAGACGGGCTATATTGTGACGTAATAATAATATTTGGTGTAGTATAAAAAATTGAAATTATAGCACTTTGACTGTTTTTGAGGCACCAAGTGTACCACAAAAGTGAAATTTAATACAACTAAATATCAACCTTTGTCAACAAACGGGGTGTCCAGAGAAAGGTATTGAGATGAACTTTAATATGAGATAATAAAAAGTCTAGGTCTAGAACAAAATTTGGATTAAACAATTCTGAAACTACTATTTGGTACACCAAGTGCACCGCGAAATGAAGATTTCTGCAGCTAAATATGAGTTTTTACTATTGAAGTCTGTACCGCCAGAAAGCGCCTCTGGAGAGGTATCTAGCGGTATAGATGATTTGTTTAAAATTTGAGGTTTTATTTGTAAAATTTACGGTTTTATATGAAAAGTTAGGGTTAGGTTAGGTAAATATTTTTAAAAACGAGCGAATCCGGGCGAACGTTATATGTATGTAACGGGTGCGACAAGAAGATGTCAAAACTGTAAAAAATATCGATGTAGGTCAAAAACTGAGAGAGTTATGCTGTCAAGAAGGTTAAAAATTCGTTGATATTTCGCTACAAGTGTTCCTCTAAGGTGGATTTTGAGAAATTTCTATGGTAGCTTTATATAATGCAACACGCAGTTTCCTGCGATTTTCTCGGAAACTATAAGACCTAGAAAAATAAATGATACGTCTAAAGATAGGTATTTAGACGGGCTATATTGTGACGTAATAATAATATTTGGTGTAGTATAAAAAATTGAAATTATAGCACTTTGACTGTTTTTGAGGCACCAAGTGTACCACAAAAGTGAAATTTAATACAACTAAATATCAACCTTTGTCAACAAACGGGGTGTCCAGAGAAAGGTATTGAGATGAACTTTAATATGAGATAATAAAAAGTCTAGGTCTAGAACAAAATTTGGATTAAACAATTCTGAAACTACTATTTGGTACACCAAGTGCACCGCGAAATGAAGATTTCTGCAGCTAAATATGAGTTTTTACTATTGAAGTCTGTACCGCCAGAAAGCGCCTCTGGAGAGGTATCTAGCGGTATAGATGATTTGTTTAAAATTTGAGGTTTTATTTGTAAAATTTACGGTTTTATATGAAAAGTTAGGGTTAGGTTAGGTAAATATTTTTAAAAACGAGCGAATCGGGCGAACGTTATATGTATGTAACGGGTGCGACAAGAAGATGTCAAAACTGTAAAAAATATCGATGTAGGTCAAAAACTGAGAGAGTTATGCTGTCAAGAAGGTTAAAAATTCGTTGATATTTCGCTACAAGTGTTCCTCTAAGGTGGATTTTGAGAAATTTCTATGGTAGCTTTATATAATGCAACACGCAGTTTCCTGCGATTTTCTCGGAAACTATAAGACCTAGAAAAATAAATGATACGTCTAAAGATAGGTATTTAGACGGGCTATATTGTGACGTAATAATAATATTTGGTGTAGTATAAAAAATTGAAATTATAGCACTTTGACTGTTTTTGAGGCACCAAGTGTACCACAAAAGTGAAATTTAATACAACTAAATATCAACCTTTGTCAACAAACGGGGTGTCCAGAGAAAGGTATTGAGATGAACTTTAATATGAGATAATAAAAAGTCTAGGTCTAGAACAAAATTTGGATTAAACAATTCTGAAACTACTATTTGGTACACCAAGTGCACCGCGAAATGAAGATTTCTGCAGCTAAATATGAGTTTTTACTATTGAAGTCTGTACCGCCAGAAAGCGCCTCTGGAGAGGTATCTAGCGGTATAGATGATTTGTTTAAATTTGAGGTTTTATTTGTAAAATTTACGGTTTTATATGAAAAGTTAGGGTTAGGTTAGGTAAATATTTTTAAAAACGAGCGAATCCGGGCGAACGTTATATGTATGTAACGGGTGCGACAAGAAGATGTCAAAACTGTAAAAAATATCGATGTAGGTCAAAAACTGAGAGAGTTATGCTGTCAAGAAGGTTAAAAATTCGTTGATATTTCGCTACAAGTGTTCCTCTAAGGTGGATTTTGAGAAATTTCTATGGTAGCTTTATATAATGCAACACGCAGTTTCCTGCGATTTTCTCGGAAACTATAAGACCTAGAAAAATAAATGATACGTCTAAAGATAGGTATTTAGACGGGCTATATTGTGACGTAATAATAATATTTGGTGTAGTATAAAAAATTGAAATTATAGCACTTTGACTGTTTTTGAGGCACCAAGTGTACCACAAAAGTGAAATTTAATACAACTAAATATCAACCTTTGTCAACAAACGGGGTGTCCAGAGAAAGGTATTGAGATGAACTTTAATATGAGATAATAAAAAGTCTAGGTCTAGAACAAAATTTGGATTAAACAATTCTGAAACTACTATTTGGTACACCAAGTGCACCGCGAAATGAAGATTTCTGCAGCTAAATATGAGTTTTTACTATTGAAGTCTGTACCGCCAGAAAGCGCCTCTGGAGAGGTATCTAGCGGTATAGATGATTTGTTTAAAATTTGAGGTTTTATTTGTAAAATTTACGGTTTTATATGAAAAGTTAGGGTTAGGTTAGGTAAATATTTTTAAAACGAGCGAATCCGGGCGAACGTTATATGTATGTAACGGGTGCGACAAGAAGATGTCAAAACTGTAAAAAATATCGATGTAGGTCAAAAACTGAGAGAGTTATGCTGTCAAGAAGGTTAAAAATTCGTTGATATTTCGCTACAAGTGTTCCTCTAAGGTGGATTTTGAGAAATTTCTATGGTAGCTTTATATAATGCAACACGCAGTTTCCTGCGATTTTCTCGGAAACTATAAGACCTAGAAAAATAAATGATACGTCTAAAGATAGGTATTTAGACGGGCTATATTGTGACGTAATAATAATATTTGGTGTAGTATAAAAAATTGAAATTATAGCACTTTGACTGTTTTTGAGGCACCAAGTGTACCACAAAAGTGAAATTTAATACAACTAAATATCAACCTTTGTCAACAAACGGGGTGTCCAGAGAAAGGTATTGAGATGAACTTTAATATGAGATAATAAAAAGTCTAGGTCTAGAACAAAATTTGGATTAAACAATTCTGAAACTACTATTTGGTACACCAAGTGCACCGCGAAATGAAGATTTCTGCAGCTAAATATGAGTTTTTACTATTGAAGTCTGTACCGCCAGAAAGCGCCTCTGGAGAGGTATCTAGCGGTATAGATGATTTGTTTAAAATTTGAGGTTTTATTTGTAAAATTTACGGTTTTATATGAAAAGTTAGGGTTAGGTTAGGTAAATATTTTTAAAAACGAGCGAATCCGGGCGAACGTTATATGTATGTAACGGGTGCGACAAGAAGATGTCAAAACTGTAAAAAATATCGATGTAGGTCAAAAACTGAGAGAGTTATGCTGTCAAGAAGGTTAAAAATTCGTTGATATTTCGCTACAAGTGTTCCTCTAAGGTGGATTTTGAGAAATTTCTATGGTAGCTTTATATAATGCAACACGCAGTTTCCTGCGATTTTCTCGGAAACTATAAGACCTAGAAAAATAAATGATACGTCTAAAGATAGGTATTTAGACGGGCTATATTGTGACGTAATAATAATATTTGGTGTAGTATAAAAAATTGAAATTATAGCACTTTGACTGTTTTTGAGGCACCAAGTGTACCACAAAAGTGAAATTTAATACAACTAAATATCAACCTTTGTCAACAAACGGGGTGTCCAGAGAAAGGTATTGAGATGAACTTTAATATGAGATAATAAAAAGTCTAGGTCTAGAACAAAATTTGGATTAAACAATTCTGAAACTACTTATTTGGTACACCAAGTGCACCGCGAAATGAAGATTTCTGCAGCTAAATATGAGTTTTTACTATTGAAGTCTGTACCGCCAGAAAGCGCCTCTGGAGAGGTATCTAGCGGTATAGATGATTTGTTTAAAATTTGAGGTTTTATTTGTAAAATTTACGGTTTTATATGAAAAGTTAGGGTTAGGTTAGGTAAATATTTTTAAAACGAGCGAATCCGGGCGAACGTTATATGTATGTAACGGGTGCGACAAGAAGATGTCAAAACTGTAAAAATATCGATGTAGGTCAAAAACTGAGAGAGGTTATGGCTGTCAAGAAGGTTAAAAATTCGTTGATATTCGCTACAAGTGTTCCTCTAAGGTGGATTTTGAGAAATTTCTATGGTAGCTTTATATAATGCAACACGCAGTTTCCTGCGATTTTCTCGGAAACTATAAGACCTAGAAAAATAAATGATACGTCTAAAGATAGGTATTTAGACGGGCTATATTGTGACGTAATAATAATATTTGGTGTAGTATAAAAAATTGAAATTATAGCACTTTGACTGTTTTTGAGGCACCAAGTGTACCACAAAAGTGAAATTTAATACAACTAAATATCAACCTTTGTCAACAAACGGGGTGTCCAGAGAAAGGTATTGAGATGAACTTTAATATGAGATAATAAAAAGTCTAGGTCTAGAACAAAATTTGGATTAAACAATTCTGAAACTACTATTTGTACACCAAGTGCACCGCGAAATGAAGATTTCTGCAGCTAATATGAGTTTTTACTATTGAAGTCTGTACCGCCAGAAAGCGCCTCTGGAGAGGTATCTAGCGGTATAGATGATTTGTTTAAAATTTGAGGTTTTATTTGTAAAATTTACGGTTTTATATGAAAAGTTAGGGTTAGGTTAGGTAAATATTTTTAAAAACGAGCGAATCCGGGCGAACGTTATATGTATGTAACGGGTGCGACAAGAAGATGTCAAAACTGTAAAAAATATCGATGTAGGTCAAAAACTGAGAGAGTTATGCTGTCAAGAAGGTTAAAAATTCGTTGATATTTCGCTACAAGTGTTCCTCTAAGGTGGATTTTGAGAAATTTCTATGGTAGCTTTATATAATGCAACACGCAGTTTCCTGCGATTTTCTCGGAAACTATAAGACCTAGAAAAATAAATGATACGTCTAAAGATAGGTATTTAGACGGGCTATATTGTGACGTAATAATAATATTTGGTGTAGTATAAAAAATTGAAATTATAGCACTTTGACTGTTTTTGAGGCACCAAGTGTACCACAAAAGTGAAATTTAATACAACTAAATATCAACCTTTGTCAACAAACGGGGTGTCCAGAGAAAGGTATTGAGATGAACTTTAATATGAGATAATAAAAAGTCTAGGTCTAGAACAAAATTTGATTAAACAATTCTGAAACTACTATTTGGTACACCAAGTGCACCGCGAAATGAAGATTTCTGCAGCTAAATATGAGTTTTTACTATTGAAGTCTGTACCGCCAGAAAGCGCCTCTGGAGAGGTATCTAGCGGTATAGATGATTTGTTTAAATTTGAGGTTTTATTTGTAAAATTTACGGTTTTATATGAAAAGTTAGGGTTAGGTTAGGTAAATATTTTTAAAAACGAGCGAATCCGGGCGAACGTTATATGTATGTAACGGGTGCGACAAGAAGATGTCAAAACTGTAAAAAATATCGATGTAGGTCAAAAACTGAGAGAGTTATGCTGTCAAGAAGGTTAAAAATTCGTTGATATTTCGCTACAAGTGTTCCTCTAAGGTGGATTTTGAGAAATTTCTATGGTAGCTTTATATAATGCAACACGCAGTTTCCTGCGATTTTCTCGGAAACTATAAGACCTAGAAAAATAAATGATACGTCTAAAGATAGGTATTTAGACGGGCTATATTGTGACGTAATAATATATTTGGTGTAGTATAAAAAATTGAAATTATAGCACTTTGACTGTTTTTGAGGCACCAAGTGTACCACAAAAGTGAAATTTAATACAACTAAATA